>JBBUKS010000078.1:1576807-1588674 GCA_038050645.1 Hedychium gardnerianum | reverse complement strand
CACGGATCCGGTGGCAAAGGATCTAGGGCTTTCCGCTGCGCATTTGCGTGTTTAGCGCCCTAGAATTCCTTACAGTATTATATTTCAGAGGTGTCTTAAGGCAATCACCTTATGGTATGTACTATTTATTAGATAAATAAATAATTCAATTTCTGAGTGCATATTCTTTATGTGTATGATTGGATCTTAGACTCACTTACTGAATGTCCGCAATATAATTCATAGCATTAGAGAACTTGTGATTGGATCAAAACTAATAAGCATCTCTACATGTGTAATTATGAACGTATCGAAACATCCCTAGTCGATAAATTGATGGGTTCAGATATCATCAATTCTATGAGACTAGCACGTGTTATACTTCTTGGTTTAACCAAGCAACCTCTCCTTACTGAATGGAGATATTGGGATGTCGAGAGTTAAATGTGGATGCTTGTTAAAGGTAACTAGTTCATTGGAGTGACCTATCATGAGACTTCATATGGTTCTCTACATATATGGATATGTCAATGAAGATCTCATTGCAACTTAAGTGCAAGTTTCCTTCGACTTGAGGTATTCAAGTTATCTTGGTTATGGAGACTTATACTTTGATGTCTTAAGCAAACATCTTTTTGGAGGTGTGGACCCGAGATGGTTGGATATAAGTTTGAAGTACCCGAAGGTTTTTGAATAGCCCATAGAGGATTCATCGCTCCTTATATAAGGAGACGTATACCCTATGACGACTTGTCAGGATTATTACTCATAAGTCTTTGGCAAAAGCAGAATACGTTAAGAGAATGATTTTCTTGGATAATATGATTTGAGTAATTTGAATCCACAGGATAATGAACTATTACTTAGACTAGGTGTGACACAGTGATCCTAGTGGAGACTAACACATAAACCATGTCCTGAATCAAGTGGGTATAAGATGAGTGAAAGGAATGAGGCACAACTTATTATAGCTGCTAAAAGGTTTAAAAGTGGTTCTGGAATCAATCGTTGACTTTTCGATCAATTGAGGGTCATAACATACTATTAGGTGTCACTCATGATCTATTCGTAATTAATAGTTAATTGTGAATGACTAACATAACCGGGAACCAATTAGGTTACACGCACTACGAGTTTATCCAAAAGACTTAAAATAAGTTTAAGAATTGGATTCTCAGATCAAGAGAGACATAGTTTGGTTGGACTAGATAAATGACAAATATAGAAAGTTATTTGATGGAATGAAAGCGCGGATGAGCCACGTCTTTTGAAGATGTGATGTACCCTCTTTTATTTGATAATAAACAAAATTGTTTTGGTTTGGTTATTGAGCCAAGTGGTTTAGTTTTGAACAAAACCAAGAGCTTAATGGGTTGTGTTTTGGTAAAGATTTATCGGGTTGGGCTTGGGCTTAGGAGATGACTTGCTCCTCAAATCACTGAGAAGAGGTTATAAATACTCTTCTATAGGGAGATAATTCATAAGGTTTTTGGATTAGATCTAATTATTAGGTCTTCCCAAAAATTTCTCTTTTTCTCTCCTCCTCCTCTTCCCTTGTCACCGGCCACAAGGAGAGATGTTCTCCTTGTGCCACCACCCAACACCACCGGCCACCAACTCCTCTCTGACAAGCAACTCCCTATCGGCCAAAATATTGCCGAAGTAGTGATCTCCGACCAAGATGAGCCTCGCATGAACAAAGAAGGTAGGTGGACAACAAGTTGTCCACAGCCGGTTTTCCCTCTTCCAGCCTCCTCTGACCTTCGTTCCGATGAGCAAATGTTTCTATCGAAACCCCGTGTAGGATCGGAGTAAGCGCTAGAGGGAGGTAAATAGCGCTCGTGGTTTTTTCACGTGTTTCATGAAACAAGAGTTAAAGCAGCGGAAATAAAGAATACAAACAAACATAGCTAACACGTTTATTTTTACTTGGTTCACAACCCGGCGACTGCTAGTCCAAGGCCCACACTCATATGAGTGCTTTTGTTGGGCAATCCACTAAGAGCACAAATATTACAACATATATAGAATTGAATGTACAATAAAAAGCAAGTATACCAACGACTTAGAGTAGAACAAGAGCGTAGTCGTCGGAGTAGCGTTTCATCATCGTAGAGAGCTTTTGTAGAGCAACACGCAAGCACGAAAGTCGTAGAGAATGGTTGTGTCAAGCTGCTAGTCAAGACCCTCTTTTATTGACTTATCCAGGTGCCTCAATCTCCATTGAGGTGCCTCAATCGCGAGTCGATCTGATCAGATCTGAACTCGTCGTAGTTTATTCGCTTCCAAGAGCCTCAATCCCTTTGAAGCGCCTCAACCACTGATATGGCGAGTTCTGAGCACAGCGTCGAGTCTATCCTATCCCAGGCGCCTCAATCCCTTTGAGGCACCTGGTTGCTGACGTGTGTCGATCAACCAGAGGATGCCACCTCATTATGTCGCGCGCCGAGGAGATTGAGGTGCTCAATTCCTTTGAGGTGCCTGAATCAGCTTAGGGCGCCTGGATCACTTCCTAGCGCCTAGATCAACTTTTCCAGGCTTAAGTTATCTGCATCACAGAGTTAGCACAAACAATCATAATAAAAGATAATCATTTAAATACTTTGAAAGTCTTATGACTATCCGATCCCGACTTTTGGATTTCTAGTTAAACTCTAGGTCGGACCAACACCTATTGTTCCCTCAACGGGGAACGCATTCTCATCTACTCCTCTTAGGAGAATATACTTGTTGCCAAACATCTAGTCCTCCAAACCTATTTGGACTTTTGCTCAGCATCCGATCTTGACTCTGGGATTTTCCGCTAGACGTCTGATTCTTGACTCGTCTGGACTTTTTTCTGGTGTCCTCGACCCTAGGGATTTTCGCCTAGTGTCAGCCCTTTGTAACCTAGTCCAACAACTTGAAGAAGAAAATTCCACTTTAAATCACATTTTAGCCTTGTAACATAGTCCAGATCGATTGTATACAACCCTTTATTTTCCAATTAACATATATAAGATACTTGGAACTTGTAGTGAACTATTCCAATATATTTCCAAGTTCTTTGACTTGACTTTTAAAAGTGGAATTTTCTTCCTCAAGTTGTTGGACTTGAGTTGAGGTTTCACTTTGAACTGATCCAGTTAAAGGACTTGGGTTAGTCACTTCCTTAAGGGCTTTTACCTCCTTTTGGAGAGACCTGACCTAGATGTTGGACTTAGCTAACTAACGAGTTAAATATGAAATCAAGTCATATAATTTATCTGTTAAAGAAGAACTTACAGTGGTGTTTGGCCCTTTGGAAGTGGATATGGATCCGTGGCTTCTCTCAGACTCGGCTTCGGATTCATTTCCGGATTTGGACTTCGACTTGGTGTCGATCGTTTGTTTCTATGCTGGTAGGGCGAGGAAGCTCTTCGGAGCATCTTCTTCTTCATTCGATTCTTCCGATGATGATTCATCACATGTTGCTTGCAGTACCTTCTTTCTTCTGTGCTTCTTGGCGTCCTTCAGATTTGGATACTTCGACTTGAAGTGTCCTTTCTGGTTGCATCTGTAGCATGTTACCTCAGACTTGCTTTTCAGAATTGGATACAAATTTGACTGCTTTGTTTGGATCTCATGCTTGTTGAGTCCTTTATTCTTTATATATAATTTTCGAACTAGATTTACTAGTTTGGCAGTGATCTTGTTGTCGTCTTCAGAATCCAATTCGTCTTCAGACTCGGGCTCGATTCGTGACTTGTGTTTTGGTTCCTTCATCTTGATCTTTCCTGCAAGAAAAGCAATCCATTTCTCGGTCGAAGTAGCATTAGATTGTTCATGCAATTCAAATTCGAAAAAAAGTTCATCTAATTTAATTTTTGAAAGATCCCTTGAAACTTTGTATGCATCTACCATTGATGACCACAAATTATTTCTCGGGAATGCTTTCAAATCATACAATTGTGTAGAGTCCATTGAGGAGGTCTTGGATATGAGCATGAAGCTGACTTGATGATTCTCCTTCCTATATTTTTATATTATATAATTTATTTAAAATTAAATCATGTTTACATACCTTGGTATCGGGCGTTCCTTCGTGTAGTTCGATCAACTTCTCCTATAGGTCCTTGGTGCTTTTGAATGGTTTGACTTGGTTCAACTCCTCTTTGGTTAGGCCACATTGTAGAGTCTGGGTAACTTTAGCATATGCCTCGATCTTCTTCTTTCTTTGTGGGCCCCAGTTCTCGCATCCCACTAGTACTCTGTTTCCATTGAGAGGTAGAGCAAACCTAGTTTGGATGATGATCCATATTTCCACCTGGGTCTTTAGGTGGAACTCCATATGACCCTTGTAGTAGTTGAAATCCTCGCTAGAGAAGAGGGGTGGGCGAGTGGTACTGTAGCCTTCTTGATGGGCCATTTAGAATAAAATGTCTTGCAAAAATAAAAAAATAGAAGCAGAATGTACCAAGACTTAGTCTTGGATTAGTAGTGCGTGAGAAAGAAAATAGAACGTCGCTCAAGTGGTGTTACACCAACTTCGAGAAATTAAAGCACAAAAAATGTCTGAAGACGTGATGTACCAATTGGACGATTGCTAGTCTAAGGCCCGCACTTGTATTAGTGCATTCGTTGGACAATCTACTAAGAGAACGAATATTAGAATAGATATAGAATTGAAAGTACAATAAAAATCCAGTATACCAATGACTTAGAGTAGAACAAGAGCGTAATCATTGAAGTAGCGTTTTGACGTCGTAAAGAGATTTTTAAAGCAGCACGCAAGCACGGAAGTCGTAGAGAATGGTTGTGTCAAGTTGCTGGTTGATACCCTCTTTTATTGACTCATCCAGGTGCTTCAATCTCCTTTGAGGCTCCTCAATAGTGAGTCAATCTGATCAGATCCGAACTCGTCGTAGCTTATCAGCTTCCAGGTGCCTAAATCCCTTTGAGGCTCCTTGGCCGCTGACATGGCGAGTTTTGACCATATCATCGAGTCTATCCCATCCCAGACGCGTCAATCCCTTCGAGGCACCTGGTTCCTAACGTGTACCGACCAACCAGAGGATGCCACCTCATCCTACCATGCGCTAGGGAGATTGAGTTGCCTCAATTCCTTTGAGGCGCTTGAATAAGCTTAGGGTGCCTGGATCACTTCCAAGTGCCTAGATCAGCTTTTCCAGACTTAAGTTATCTGTATCATAGAGTTAGAACAAACAAGCATAATAAAAGATAATCATTTAAACACTTTGACAATCTTGGGATTGTCCGATCCTGACTTTTGGATTTTTAGTGAAACCTTAGGTCGGACCGACACCTACTGTTCCCTTAACGGGGAACATGTCCTTACCTACTCCTATCAACAGAATATACCTATTGCTAAACATCTAGTCCTCTAGACCTGTTTATACTTTTGCTCGGCATCCGATCTTGACTCCAGGACTTCCTGCTAGACGTCCAATCCTCGATCCGTCTAGACTTCTGCCTAGTGTCCTCGACCCCTAGGGCTTCTTGTTTAGTGTCTTCGACTCCTAGGACTTCTTCCCGACGTCCTCGATCTGTCAATTCTTCTGCCCAGTCACCTTGACCAGGACTTCGTTGCCTAGTCCACATTACCAGGTCTTATTTGGCCAATCCAACAAATCAAGACTTCTTTGCCTAGCCTCAACCAAGACTTTCCTGCACACTCAGTCAAGTTCATCAGAACAACAATAACCCTTAATTTTGAACCTTTGCCAATATCAAAACTCAAGTTTGATTAGCTAGTGCTTCCAACACCAACACCCTAAAGGCTCGAGGTACTTCATACCTCTTTGGTTGCGAATTATGGATTTTCGAACAATGAAGAAAAGGGAACGAACATCCCCCTTATCCGGCCAGACAGTAGCCCTTTGTTTTGGTTGTTCTCTTTGTTTGGTTTCGTTTATTAGCGTATGCAGCCGGGCACCAAACATCGCCTTCGCACACAAGGTTAATACCTTTTGCGAAGACAAAACTCATGACTTTTGAAGTCGTGTTGAGGAGTTCTCGGCGTGGATACGAATAGAGGCAAGGCTTGATAGCGTTGCTTGGTTGATGCTCTTTCCACTCCACATTATCCGTCAGGTATAATTAGAGTAAATTTAATTTCGTAAAATTTTATTATGCAATCATGTCTATATGAGTTGTATCCTTGCATGCGTGTGGTGCATGTGATGTAATAATTATATTTTATTATTTCTATTTATGTCTTTCACTGTGCATGTTTGTGAAACATGTTTTAGTATGCACCGCATTGGGCTACCCAACACGTTGTTCTCCCACGTGCAGCCGACTTCCAGCAACGTCGGCGTCGCCGTATGTCCCTCTCATTGGATACCCTTGCCACCGGAGGTCCCTCTTCAACCTCCAACCCTCGTTTCCATTGACCACACCACTGAGAATAGGAAGGAGCAGCCCTGAACAACAGTGCCTCTCTAGCTGTTGTTCACCTCGTCTAGTGTTGTCGGGTTGCATACGCCGCCGTGCATCGAAGCGAGTGGGATATCCTTCGCACTTTATTTCATCGGGTTGCTAATATCATTGGATACTGAACCGTTGGTGAGATCCTCTCTCGGATCATGCCATCTCAGATGGTTAACTAGTACCGAAGAAGGAGATACAACTCGTGGCTTTGGAAGTTGTTTCGATGATTGCTTGGCATGGATACAGATAGAGGCGAGTTTTGATAGCGTCGCTTGGTTGATGTCATTCCGACTCCATGCGATTCATCAAGTATAACTAGAATAAAAGTTATTTTTGTAAAATTTTATTATGTGATTATGTCTGCATGAATGTATCCTTGTATGCGTGTGATACGTATGATGTAATAAATAGTTATTATATCTATTTATTTTTGCTTCCACTGCATGTTTGCGAAACATGTTCTAACATGCACCGACATCGGACTTCCCAATAGTGGATCAGAGCTTGATCGTGCTTCGAGATAATCATAAAATTATTTTACGAGTTATAGTTGGTCGTAGAATTAGATTTGGAAAATTTTCCTAATTTGTTATGAAATTTTATTTTTGGAAAGTTTTCTATTAAATTGTTTCCTAATTAAAATTAGATTTTCTTAATTGAGATTTTTTCCTAAATAAAATATATAATTAAATTTGGAATTATTTCCTAATTTAATTAGGGAATCTTGATTTATGAAAATTAGATTCTTAATCATATTTTAAATCCAAATAAAATCTATCACAACTATGACATGAATTATACCATGCCATAATTAGTTGCATTAATTATGTCATGCCATGATTAATTACATTAATTATGTCATACCATGTATATGTCATGCCATGTAGATAATTTAAATATTTGCATGGAAAAAAGGATGAGACCTAAATCCCTTACAAAAAATATTAAAACCTACACCTTTCGTTAATATGGTAAAAACCAGAGTTTGATTTCTCGTTTAGGTTGTTGGACTCACTCCAAGCTTAACTTAAAATTAAATATGTTTGAACCAGGGAGATATGATCACATGATTAATAGGCCATTTTAAACTTGAAGCATTAATTTGTTGGACTCAATCCAAAATCAATGTGGATAGAGGTGAAGTTGGGTGATATACATATGATGTATACATGTTAATGAGTTAACAACCCTATGTTTATGCGAATATTAATTAGTTGATAGCATAATATGATAGTTATGTATAAGCGATACATAATTGGTATATATGATACCTACCACTATAGCTAAGAATGACTTATTTGATTCACTCCAAGGTTATTCTTATCTATGGTGGATATCAACCCACTTGGAGAAAAATCTACGATCTCCTAAATTCAAAGTAAGAGCTCTTGAATTCGATAAATAAGTGAGATTCATATGTGTAAGTAAATTGTTTACAATACATTGTAAAACATCTCTCTCATGTTTGCTTGATTGTGTATTTTTAGGTTATTCGATTATGCACGACGTCTCTAAATTTGCGCTCGATTTTATACACAAACAAACTGATTGGGCCGAACTTCTTGGGTTGGTATCAAAATTTGAGAATCGTTCTCAAATCTGAAAAGATAGCTTATGTCCTCGAAGAACCTCTTACCGAACCTCTTATAGATGATGCTACTGATGATCAAAGGTTGGTCTATCAAAATCACATGGTTCACTCAGATCTGGCCAGCTGCATCATTCTAGCCTCGATGTCTCCCAAATTGCAAAAACAACATGAGAATATGGATGCTCATACTATTGTTTTTCATCTGCATGTGTTGTTTGATGAGCAAGCGATATCCGAACGGTTCGATATCTCCAGAGTCCTCTTTTACTCACAGATGCAAGAGGGTTTATCTGCGGTGCAATATGTACTAAAGATGAATAACTACATTGAATGGATGAGATCACTTGGTTTTGTGATGGGTCATGAATTAAATATTAATTTAATTTTGCACAGTTTACCTGAAAGTTTTTCACAATTTATGATGAACTATTAGATGAACCGTATTGAATCCTTGATTCTTGAGTTGATCAATATGCTAAAGACTGTGGAGCCTTTTATCAAGAAAGATAAGAAGACTGTGATGTTAGTTGACTCTTCGAAGAAAGGTTCTAAGAGGTATTTAAAGCATCAAGCCAAAAGGAAGAAGAATAAGGCCAAGATGGTAGAACCGACACCAAAATACCAAGATGGATTACTGGCGAAGAAATTGCAAGATCTATCTTGAGTCCATAAAGAAGAAGACGACATCCGATGCCCCATCTACTTCAGGGGCTAAGGAATAGTAGAAGACTGGTCAAGGGAGAAGAAATTGCAAGATCTATCTTTTTTATTGAATGTCATACTATTTCCTTTGATACCTAGATATTGGATACTAGGTGTAGCTCACATATATGTATTAACATATATGGCCTAAGGAATAGTAGAAGATTGGTCAAGGGAGAATCAAATTTGCGAATTGGCAATAGAGCAAAGATTTTAGCTGTCGCCATCCGAACTTACTTGTTAAATCTTCCTAGTGGACTAGTTTAGGAATTAGATAATTGTTATTATGTTCTTGCATTAATAAAGAACATTGTTTCTATTTCCTATTTAAATAGAAAAGGTTATCATTTAACTTTTAGTAATAATTATTGTTACCTAACTTTAAATGACATTCTTTTTGGGACTAGAACATTATATAATGAAATCTACGAGTCATCAAGTAATAAAAAATATCGATCCTCAGGGACTGTTGACTAAGCACTAGTAAGTCCACAAAATAAGTTATCTAAACAATCAAAAATTGGTTGAAAGTTTGTGAACTAGAGGTAGAGAGAGAGAGAGAGAGAGAGTGTGTGAGAGAAAGGTTGAGAGGTTGGTTGTTAAGAGAGGAAATGGTTTGGGAAGGTGATCCTATGGTTTCAGTTTCATTATGATGCTAGTTGATGTACTATGGATTGTTCATTCCCTAATTCCCTATGTTTACATACTTATAGGAATTCTAACCAAATTACCAATAGAAACTTATGAGGTTACTCTGGATTGTTTACACCATTGTTCATTCAATGTTATTAATGGGAAGAGGTAACATAGAAAGTACGATTAAAGGATTATCCTCTTCCACTAAAGGCTCCCTGATCATACAGTCTAGATTACACAAGTCGCTTCTTAACATTAAATTGATGTAAACCCATTAAACACTAATTTGTTAATCCCTTGCGGAGAATTGGTCCCCATTTCAAGGTGAGGACTTGATTAAAAGATTACCCTCTATCACAAAGGGCTCCCTGGTCATATAATCTAAAGCCTCTCCTCTAGATGGTTACCAATCCTTCACATTCATATGCATACACTTCAAACACACAATCATTCGAACACAAACAAGACACAACACATATAGAACAAGTCATAAACATGTCATTGAACAAAGAAATTGACAAATCTATAGTTTATACATTAACATCACATCAAAACTACTCCTTACATCCTAGAACCTAGGAGAACTACTCCATAGTAAGAAGAATACAAACAAGAGATAAGAAGAAAAGCATTCATACAATCCCAATGAGAGGAGAGAGGAAGAGATGCTTATCAATGTTTTACCGGTCTTCTTGGATGAATTCCTTGCTCTGGAGGTGGATGGATCATTGAAATAAGCTTGGAAATGGACCTTGTAGGTTCCCTTGAAGGGGATACCTATCATCCTCTTCAAAAGGGGAACTTTAGCCCTTTTTATAGGTCTCATGACCAAGTCAGCTCGCCACATAGTCGTGCCTATGAGGCACGGTCGTGCCTATGAGGCACGACCGTGCCGTAGGAAGCTCTATGAAAAAGATACGGTCATGCCCCTTGGGCACGTCCTGGCCATGGGAAAAAAGTGAAGTAAGACACGGTTGTGACTTTAGGCACGACCTCGTCGTGGTTCTTGCTGGATTCTTCAGTTACACGACTTGAAAAGAGCCATGACCATGCCTTTAGGCACGAACTGCCCATGTGAGCTTCGGGATTTGCTGAGACTAGCTTTTGAAAGAGCACAGTTGTGCCTAGGAGGCACAACCGTGTTGTGGGAGTTGCTGGAAGTCTGGCTTAGGTCTCTTGAAAGACACGACCATGCCTATGAGGCATGATTATGTCAAGGCCAAATGAAGGCACGATTGTGCCTTAAAGAGGCACGATTGTGCCTTAAAGAGGCACGATTGTGCCTTAAAGAGGCACGACCATGCTTGTTGGTTTTTTCCTTCCCCAAGCTTACTCCAATGTCAATCTTGCTCTATTTTAGCACCACATTGTGTCCTGTCAATGAAAATACAAAAAGAGTAGATCTCTGAACTAAAGGAGTAAAAGCATGATAATATAATGAAGTAGGGTGCAATAATGTAGATCATACTCAGTGAAATACAAGTAGATATGCAACAAATAATGTCCAAAAACATATATAATCTACACATATCACACCCCAGACTTAAACCTTTGCTTGTCCTCAAGCAAAAACCTGCAATCTAGATTCATATGGCAATATGGTGTATCATAATCCCTAGTGAGTTAGGTTAATCCTATCATATAATTTCATTGATGAGCATTATACTAAAATTGTTTGAGAATGACCTAAGTAAAAGTTTTTCGTGCTCGGTTTAAGGAGTGGCCCAATTTTTTCAAGTATCAATCTCCAAGCCTAGTCAAATTGTCATCTAACCGTATTACTTGTGCCTCCAGAAATAGATACTTACCTTCCACATGCATGGTTCATCTTTCTCAAACTACACAAGGTCTCAAAGGATAACTTGGATCAGGAGAAACATAACAGTTATTTCCCCAGTAATCTAACTTGGTCTCATAGGGATAACTTGTTAGTTTCCACTCACGATAACTATTTTTTATCCCTTATTTTATTTATTTATTGGTGCTTATGAAATGAAGCACTAAGACCAATGGTGCTTATAAGATAAAGCACTAAAACAAGTATAGGGACCTTGATTTTTCCAAATGAGCTTCTATGATCCGAGTGACTCCAGTAACCAAAATGTAATTGAGAAATCACCTTAAAAGCACAAGTATTAGTGGTTTTATGAATCATGACTATTTTAAAATTTTCAGTTATCAAATTTAAGCAAAGTGTAAGGAGATCTTAAAACTAGACTCATTCTCAAACTCATTCAATGAAAATATAGCTCACTTCATGCAACTATTAAGAGGAAAAAGTAGATCACTAAACATATTAGCACCTAAATCACAACAACATGAAAGTCTAGAACAAGCATGCTACAATTTTTGCAAGGACAAACCATGTTATAATATGACATAATACGATGTCTCTCTAAAAGATCTACATGTATAATATTATCAGAATGAAGAGTATCTAGGGTGGAATGAAGCTCAGAAAAATCAAACCGAGAAGTAGAGGGGGCATGCCTAATGATGGAAACCTGAGTATATGACTCTATTAGAGGGGGGTGGAGTTGATTGGTGT
>JBBUKS010000078.1:1554036-1576707 GCA_038050645.1 Hedychium gardnerianum | reverse complement strand
CCAAGGAGAGGTTTTCTCCTGGGTCCGCCAGCCCTAGCCCCTACGACCACCACCACTCTCCGACCAGCAAACCCCCCGCCGGTCAGGAGGTCTCCGGAGGTGTTCCCTTTGGCCACTGAAGTGCCGCCGAGCAAACAAAGACCTGGCGGACGGATTCTGTCCCCCCGCCAGTTTGCCCCTTCCCGTCCTCCATTCACTCCATTTTTGGTGAGTAAACATTGCTACCAGATATCTGACACGTAGAGGTACTTGTTACCTCTTTCTCAACGAAATTTGGACGTCGAAAGGCTTCGGTAAGACTTGTTCACAACGAGTTTTCCGTGTGGACAGCGGGCTATTTTTTCGATTGCTCTCTTGTGTTGGTGTCGTTTAGTTGCTACGCCACCGGACACCAAACCTCGTCTTCACACGCAAGGCTAGTACTTTTCATGAGGACGAATCTCGTGACTTCAGAAATCATCTTGAAGATTGCTCGGCGTGGATACAAATATAGGCGGAGCTTCAAGAGCGTTGCTTCGTTGATGCCCTTTCCACTTTGCGTCATCCGTCAAGTATACCTAGTGTAAATTTACTTTTCATTAAATTTTAATATGCGATCATGTCTAGCATGTTGTATACTTACATGCGTGTGGTGTATGTGATGTAATAATTCTGATGTAATAATTAGGAATTATTATTATTTTTATTTTTCACTGTGCATGTTTACAAAACGTGTTTTAGCATGCACCCGCGTCGAACTTCCCCAACAGTGGTATCAGAGCTTGATCGTACTTCAACATGATCATAAAATTATTTTACGTTTCATAATTAGTCATATAATAAATTTTGGATTTTTTTCTAATTTTTTTAAGAAAATTCTAATTTTGGAAAATTTCTAATTTGTTAGGAAATTCTAAATTTGTTAAGAAATTTCAAATTTAGAAAATTTTGAAATAATTTAAGAAATATTATATTCTGTGGTAATTTAGAATAAATTTAATTTGAAAATATTCTGAATTTATTAAAAAAATATTTCATTTTTGAAATTTTTTTCTAATTAGTTAGGAATTTTCAATTTTGAAAAATTTCTAAAATAATTTTAGAAAATTCCAAATTTCAAAGATTCTAAATTTATTAAGAAATTATAATTATATATTTTGTAATTAGTTAGAAAATTTTAATTTAGGAAATTATTTCTTAATTAATTAGATTTTCTTGATATAGAATTATTTTTTAAGATAAAGTATGTAAATAAATTTTAAAAATTTATTTCCTAATTTAATTAAAAGAATATTAATTTAATGAAATCATATTCTTAATATATTTTATTTCTAAAAGAAAATTATGACAAATAAATGTTCATGTCATATTGTATGCCATGTAGTTGCATTTATTATATCATAAATTTTGTCATACGTGTGATGTGTCATATCATTTTATGTCATGCGTGTGATGTGTCATGTCATCATTTATGTTATGCGTGTGATGTTATGTATATAATACATTTGCATGATGATAATAAGACTTAATCCCTTACATCAAAATTAAAGTCTATACCTTCCGTTAATATGGTGAGAACTAGAGTCTAATTTTTTATTTGGGTTGTTGGACTCACTCCAAGCTCGGCTTGGAATTAGGTATGTTCAAACCATTGAGATACAATCTCACAATTAACGGGTCAGCTTTAACTTGAAGTATTATCTTGTTGGACTCACTTCAAGATTAATATTGATAGAGGTGAAGTTGGATGATATACATATGATGTATACTTGTTAATGAGTTAACAATCCGATGTTTATGCAAATATCAATTAGTTGATAGCATAATGTGATTGTTATGTATAAACAATACATAATCGGTATACGTGATACCTACCACTAAAGTTAAGAATGACTTGTTGGACTCACTCCAAAGTTGTTCTTATCTGAACTAGATATCAACCCACTTGGAGAAAACCTATCATCTCCTGAATTCATAGTAAGGACTCTTGAATTTGATAAATAAGCGAGATTTCTATTTATATGTAAATTGATTACATTATAAATCATCTCTCTTATATTTTCTTGATTTTGTATTTCTAGGTTAATCATTTGATTATGATGTCTTTGAATTTGTGTTTGATTTTGGATTCGAATAAATTAACTGAGCCTAACTTTTTGGACTAGCTTAGAAACCTGAGAATTGTTCTCAAGATTGAAAAGCTTGCTTATGTCCTTGATGAGCCTCTTCCCACAAGTCTAGGTGATGATGCAATTTCGGACCAATTTTTTGGCCCATCAAAAACATATGACTGATTCTGAGCTTGCTAGTTGCATCATGCTAGTCTCGATGTCTCCTGAACTACAGAAGCAACATGATCATATGTATGCTTATACTATTATCTATCATATTCGTGAGCTATTTGATGAGCAAGCTAGATCCGAAAGGTTCAGGGTCTCCAAGTTTCTCTTTTGCTCAAAGATGCAGGAGGGTTCATCTGCGATGCAATTTATACTGAAGATGAATGACTGCATTGAGCAATTGGGATCACTCAATTTTGTGATGGATCACGAATTAAGTATTGACTTAATTTTGCATAGTTTGCACAAGAGTTATTCATAATTTGTGATGAACTATCAGATAAACAATCTTGAATCCACCATTCTAGAAATGATCAATATGCTCAAGACTGTGGAGCATTCTGTTAAGAAAGAACAGAAGACGGTGATGTTAGTAGACTCCTCTAAGAAAGGTTCTAATAGGAAGTTAAAGCATCAATCCAAAGGGAAGAAAAAGGCCAAGCCAGTAGAACCAACTCCAAAGGGTCCATGCCACCATTGTGGAAAGATGGGACACTAGCAAAGAAACGACAAGATTTATCTAGAGTCCATGAAGAAGAGAAAGACATTCTATGCTCCATCTCCTTCAAGAATCTTTGTTATTGGATAGCATACTATTTCCTTGAATACTTGGGTATTAGATACCGGGTGTGTTTCACATATATGTAATGACATAAGTGAGCTAAAGAATAGTAAGCAATTAGATAATTAATTAACTTCCTAAATGTGACATTGTCTCCTTGGCCATGTAACTAAGATACGCATGTCCGAATTACACAAGTGTGGAATTATGGAATTATTTGAATTGGATTCATTTGATACATGCGATTTGTGCTTAAAAGGCAAGATGATTAAGTTATCTTTTTCTAAAAAAGGTGAACTAGTGCGAGAGTTATTCGGCCTTATACATACTGATGTATGTGGACCGATGTCAACTCAAGTATTATGAGATTATAGCTACTTCATCACCTTCATCGATGGTCACTTACGATTTGAGTATATGTATTTATTGAAATACAAGTCTAAAGCCTTTAAAAGGTTCAAAGAACATAGACATGAAGTAGAGCAACAACTTAACAAAATTATTAAAATACTTTGATCCGATCGAGGTGGTGAATACTTAAGTCAAGAGTTTTAAAATTATCTGAGAGACAATGGAATATTATCTCAATGGACTCCGCCTTATACGCCATAACATAATGGTGTATCTGAAAGGCCAAACCGAACATTGTTAGACATGGTTAGGTCAATGATGAATCATGCAAGTCTTCCCAAAATCTTTTGGGATTACGCACTTGAGACAACTGTTTACTTGCTAAATAGAGTCCCGACTAAGACAATCTCTACTATTCCATTTGAGAATTGGACTGGTAAGAAACCTCACCTATCTTATTTGAAGATATGGGGATGTCCTACTTATGTAAAGAGGACTGTATCTGACAAGCTGAATGCTAAGTCTGATAAGTGTATGTTTATTAGATACCCTAAGAAAACTAGGAGTTACCAATTCTATCATCCATTGGAACAAAAAGTGTTTATTTCAAGGCATGCTGTATTCCTAGAGAAAGAGTTTCTCTTGCTGGAAAATAGTGAGAGTGAAGTTGAACTTGAGGAAGTTCAAGAGACTCCAATAGACACAGAGGAAACGCCTAGTCAAGAACCACAACCGATCACTCATGATGATGAGTCATCGGCTGAACCTACGGTAACACAACCTCTTCATAGATCTTATAGAACTCGCAACATTCCTGAGAGATATGGATCTCTCTTAAGTGAATCGAATGATACGTTACTCATTGAGGATGAGAATCCTACTGATTATGAAGAAGTTCTGAAAAGTTCTGCAAGAGACAAGTGACTTACATCCATGAAGTCGGAAATGGATTCCATTTACGAAAATCAAGTTTGAAACTTGGTGGATCCACCTGAAGGCATCATGCTTATTGGGTGTAAGTGAGTTTTCAAGAAGAAAACTGACATGGATGATAATGTAATTACCTACAAAGCAAGATTTCCACTGAAAGGAACCTAGCGGATCATTTGACAAATGCTCTATCACAAAGCAAGTTTGAGAGTCACATCCAGACCTACGATCTCTATCACAAAGCAAGTTTGAGAGTCACATCCAGACCTACGGTATCAGACACCGTGGCGATTGACATTAGACCAAGTGGGAGTATATTATATCTAAGAGATGCCCTAAGACAATTATCTTATGATTTGTATCTATTTATTAGATAAATAAAGATTCACTATTTGAGTGTGCATATTTTATGTATATGATTAGATCTTAAACTTATTTACTGAATGTCCGCAATACGATTCATAACATGAGAGAACTTATGATTGGATCACAACTAGTAAGCATCTCTACATGTGTAATTATGAATGTATTGAAATCTTTCCTGGTCAATGAATTAATGAGTTCGGACATCATCGATTATGTAAGACTAGCACATGTTATACTCCTTTGTTTATCCAAGTAGTCATTCCTCACTAGCTGAAGACATTAGGATGTCGAGAGTTAAACGTGAATGCTAGTTAAAGCTAACTAGTTCATTAGAGTGACATGCCATGAAGCTTCATATGATTCTTTACATATATGGATATGTCAATGATGATCTCATCGCAACTTAAGTGCAATTTTCCTTCGACTTAAGGTATTCAAGTCATCTTGGTCATGGAGATCTATACTTTGACATCTTAAGCAAGCATCTCCTTGGAGGTGTGGACCCGGGATGATTGAGTATAAGTTTGAAGTGCCCGAAGGTGTTTGAATAGCCCATAGAGGATTCACCTCTCCTTGTAAAAGGAAAAGTATATCTTATGTCAGGATTATTACTCATAAGTCTTTGTCCAAAGCAGAACACATTAAGAGAATGGTTTTCTTGGACAATGTGTTTGAGTAATTAGAATTCGCAGGACAAGGAACTACTACTTGGGTTAGGTGTGACATAGTCAGCCTAGTGGGGACTAACACATAGACCATGTCATGAACCAAGTGGGTATAAGACGAGTGAAAGGAATGAGACACAACTCATTATAGTTGTTGAAAGATTCAGAAGACGTTCTGGAATCAACTATTGACTTTTCGGTCAATTGAGGGTCATGATGTATTATTAGGTGCCACTCATGATCTATTCATAATTAATTATTAATTATGAATGACCAAGATAACTGGGAACCTATAAGGTCACATGCATTCTGAGTTTATCCGAAAGACTTAAAATGAGTTTGAGAATTGGATTCTCAGATTGAGAGAGAATAAGTTTGGTTGGACCAAACAAATGACAAATATGAAAAGTTATTTGTCAGAATGGAAGTGCAGATGAGCCACATCTTTTGAAGATGTGATGGGCCCTCCTTGTTTTAATAATAAACCAAATTGGTTTAGTTATTAAACCAAGTGGTTTGGTTATTGAACCATGTTGGTTTAGTCTTGAACCAAACCAAGAGCTTAATGGGTTGTGTTTTGGTTAACGCCTGTCGGGTTGAGTTTCAGCTTAGAAGATGGCTTGCTCCCCAAGTCATTGACAGATGATATAAATACTCTCCTATAGGGAGAGAATAATTAAGGGGTTTTGATTAAACTTAATTGTTAGGTTTTTCCAAATCTTCTCCTCCTCCTTCTCTTTCCATCGACCACCAAGGGAACACCTTTCCCTCTGACCACCGCCCAAAGGCCCTTCAGCAAGCTAACCTCTATCGGAAAGCTTCCACCCTGGTTGCCCTCTGGCCAACCTCTGACCACCAGGACCTTGCCACCGTCTAGCCACCGACGGGGCAGCAAGAGGCTGCTGTTCCGCATGCACAACCGGCTTCCTAGCAACCGCTAGTGTTCTTCGAGCACTGTCGGCCCTCCGGCATCCTCCGAGCACCGTCGACCCTCTGGCGTTCTCCGAGCACCGTCGGCCCTCTAGCCTCTCCCCTTCGGCCACCCACCGGCTTGAGGATATCTTACCACCGGCCCACAGCCACCAGCAGCGGTCAAAGGGATGTTGGACAACAACCTTGTATAGGTTACTTGTCGTTCGATTTGTGTCATCTTGGTTGCTTCGGCCGCTGGACACGAATCAAGCAAGATCCTTCTCTCGGATCATTTTGTCTCCCCACTCTAGCAAATACCAAAGCGGAGACACAGCTCAGACTTTGCAAAGTCATCTATCAAAGTTCTCAGCGTGGATACAAATAGAGGCAAGGCTTATAGCATCATTCAATTGATTCTAGAAGAGGCTAGCCTTGCGAGGCTAGTAAACGCTTTCTACAAGGTTCATAACGAACTTGCAGGTATAACTAGAATAAAAGTTATTTATAGTAAAATTTTATATTGTGATAATGTTTGCATAAATGTATCATGTATGCGTGTGGTGCGTGTGATCTAATAATCTAATTTATTATGTCTTTATTTTGCTTTCGCTACATGTTTGTGAAACGTGTTTTAGCACACATCCGCATTGGGCTACCCTACAAGAAGGATAGTCAGAGACTATGGGAGACACAATAGGTGTGGATAAGAAGAGTGCATAGTCCTTAGTTAATAGTAAAGCTCTATCAAAAGTAATGAGAAAGTTAATGCCTAAGATTAAATGGATATTTGGATGTAACAAAGGTTTAATCCAAAGCTTAGGAAGGAAGAGAGGGGAGTTGAAAGTATCACAATTATTGTAAATTCGTCAATGAATGTTGGTCACAAACCTATCATAAGAAAGTTGTTGACCGTCAAATTGTGTACTGACCAATAGTTGGATAGCAGTTTTGATGATGTTTGGAGGTAGAATGGACAGAATAGTAGCTTCATCGATAATAGAATTGATAGCTCCATGTTACGTTACCGCAAGTGCACGGTTATGTGGTCAATTATAAAAATATCGATTCCATAGGAATTATTGATTAAACACTAGTGATTTTATAAAGTAAGTTATCTAGATAATCAAAGTTTGCTTGAGGTCATGAATGCAAGAGAGAAGGAGAGAGAGAGAAGGAGAGAGAGAGAAAGAGAGAGAATCTTGAGAGAGAGGATGAGCTTAGGGAGATGGTTCTAGGATTTCAGTTTCATTATAATGCTAGCTAATATCCCTAATGCATATTCACTTCCGCATCCTCCATGTTTATGATCTTATAGGGATTCTAACCAAATTACCAGTACGACCCCGCGACGGTTGCACCGAAGTGTTACACCATTTGTACTCCAATATTACTAAGTAGAAGAGGTAACATAGAAAGTTCAGTTAAAGGGATACCCCTTGTCACTAGGGCCCCTCGGTCATATAGTCTAGATTATATATGTCACTTTCTAACATTGAATTAGTGCAAACCCATTAAATGCTAGTTAAATAATCCCTTACAAAGGATTAGTCCCTATTTCAAGGTCATTACCCCAAGAAGTAGTTAATAATCGATACCCTTTGTCACTAAGGGTATAGTAAGTCCAGTTGAATGAGTATCCTCTATCACTAAGGATCCCCGGTTATCTAGCCTAGAAGTAATCTTAGAATAGGAACAAATCCTTCACATCTACATGCATTACTCACATACACATTTCGTCAAACATGTACAAGACACAACACATATAGCACATGACGTAAGCATCTCATAGAAACAAGGAAATGTCATATATATAGTTCAAACATCAACATAACATCATAATTACTTCCTACTGTAGGATTGTTTTAGACCGACTAGAGGGGGTGAATAGCCCTGCAAAAAGAATTTAGACATTCTTTTTCTTCTAGTTAAGCAAAGACACACATTAGTTAGTTAAAAGCAAATACATAAAAACAAAGTAAGAGACATAGAATTTTTACTTAGTTACAACTGGGGAGGTTGTTAATCCAAGATAAGTGGAAGCACTAAAAATACTTCTTCGGGCGGAGTAGCCTCTTACAGACGTGGAAAGCTCAGACAATTAAAAAACAAAAGTTTGGAAGTTAAAAACTAAGTGTGATAATGAAAATAAGAGGACACTGCCTCTATTTATAACAAAATGGTCGAGGTGACCGTTTTGTTGATGTGACAGTCATGGTGATTGGAGATGCCTCTATTGATTGGAGATGCCTCCAATGGATCAAAAACTGATCCATTGGTGATCTGGCAGTGCTTGGGGAACCTCCAAGTGTTGGGGCGCCTCGGTTGGGATGACTTGGCTTATAGATCTTATTTGTTGCTTTTTTGAAGATCGGGGGTTCCTCCATAGATCTGAGGCGCCTCCATCCATTTGGCGGGTGAGGCGCCTCTGAGCCTTGGAGGCGCCTTCATCAATTGGGTGCTTGAGGCACCTTTGAGCGTTGGGGACGCCTCCAGCGTCTGGTGGTCGAGGCGCCTCCAGCTATTCTGGGGTGCCTCTAGTCCTTCTGGATGCCTGAGTGATCTCTGGTCGTCCGAAGTTGAGCTCACCTGAATCCAACTCCGACGTTCTTCTCGAGCAGGCTTCCTCCCCGACTTCTCGTCCCTCGGATCACGTCCTTCTCGCATTGTGTCCCTTGGATCGCGTCCTTCTCACTCCACCAGTATACTCTTCGATAGCTTCTCATCCCTCAGATGCACTGGGCCCGTCGACTCGCTTCCCGTGCCATCCTTCTTGTCTGCTGCGTCTTCCGCTTGACTTCTTGTGTTCCTAAGTTTCTGCACACTTAGACATAAGGATCAAAACAACACACAACCTAACCTAACTCGGTTGATTACATCAAAACTACCTAGGGGTACTTACAATCTCCTCCATTTTGATGTGCATCAACCCGAGTTCAAGTTAGGGTAAACATGACATAAAGAAAGAAATTGCAATAAAGTATAAAAAATTAATTGCAATTAATTCCCCTAACATTAAGTCTCCCCCTTTAATCATATCAAAAAAATAGGAGAAAATACTTAATAATAATAAAAAAACTTGAAAAAATTTAATTGATGATATACACGATATAGATATATGTGTAATTTTACCACAATTTTTTCTAAGAAAAATAATTTTTAATAATTAAAGCGCAAATTTGTCAAAAATATTTTTAACTTTAGAAAATTTTTGTCAAGGAAAATTTTGAAAATTTCTCTATAAGAAAAAAATTTCACGAGAAAAATATTTTATCTTATAGAGGAAAATATTTTTCTTTAGTGAATTGTAGTTTTTTTAACATAATAAATTAAAAATAGGATTTAACAGTGCAAAATTTTGCAAATTTTTCTAAACACATAACTTTAACATTTATTCGAAGAAAAATCAAAATTTTCAAACATAAATTTTTTAAAATTTTTTATTTTCCTTGAGAAATTCATAAAATTTTATGCAACATTAAAAAAAATCAATTTTTTTTCTAGTAATAGAAAACATGATATTCTATCACAGAAAAATATAACTTAATTACTCAAATAGAAAGATGACAAAGACAATTTTATAAATATGTTAATATATCAAATATTTTATTTTCTAACATGCATATAAAAAGAAAATCTAATAAGTTAGAACAGATTTTGGAACCCAAAATAAATTTCTAGCTACTGGATTTATCAAATATTTTCTAAGAATATCGAAATGTGACATTTTTCTTATTTGACCCCTGTGATTTTTCAAATACCAATTTAGTCCTCCATCGTTTCTAAAATTTAGAACATGAAAAATATTTGAATTTAAGCATGCAGGGTTCTTTTTCAATCTTTCTATTTCTTCCTTTAATTTTGTATTTTCATTTTGAATTCTATCTAACTCTACTAATGGACATGCATTTGCCAAATTAATTTTTAATTTAATATTATCCTTTTTTAATGTCACATATTTGGTCTTTAATTTGCACATGGATCTAGACATCAATTTTATGCCTTTATATAACTGGTCAGGGGGTAGAAGATATACCTCACTTAGCGTGCCAGATTCGTAGTTAGACGCTCTCCCTTCACAACTACTCTCTTCGGAAGTACCTCCCCCTTCATCGATGCTATCCTCTTGGTAACTGGTCATTAGTGCTAGTCCAGCATATCCTTCAGCCTCAGATTCTTCTGAGGAAAAGTCATTCCATGTAGCTTTGAGGTTCCGATGCTTGATTCTACTTGGTCCTTTCTCCTTTTCTTTCTTCTTCATCTCGGGGCAATTATCCTAGATGTGTCCTTCATCGCAATTGTAGCATCTTACTTTTCTTTTTCTCCGTAAAAGCTTCTTGGCTTGTGACTTGTTAAAATTGTTAGTTTTAAAAAATGTATTGAACTTCCTTACCATATAAGCTTCTTCTTCTTCATCAATTGAAGACTTTGAGTGTGGTTCGTCCTTCTTGGCTTTTAGTGCTAGATTCTGGTATGGTTCCTTTTTTTTTTCATAGACCTGCAATTCTAGACTCATGTAATTCAAAAGTAGAAAATAAATTTTCTAAACTACTTACCTCAAGGTCCTTGGAGATATAGTAGGAATCTACTATTGATGTCCATTCCGGGGTTCTTGGGAATGCATTTATAATTAAAGCTTTCTCTTGCTATTTGAACTTAGCAAGGACACATACTAGTTAATTAGAAGCAAATACATAAAAACAAAGTAAGAGACACAAAAATTTTACTTGGTCACAACCGGAGAGGTTGTTAATCCAAGACAAGTGGAAGCACTAAAAAGACTATTTTGGGCGAAGTAGCCTCTTACAGACGTGGAAAGCTCAGATAATTAAAAAGCAAAAGTTTGGAAGTTAAAAACTAAGTGTGATAATGAAAACAAGAGGACACAGTCTCTATTTATAGCAAAATGGTCGAGGTAACCATTTTGCTGACATGACAGTCATGGGGGTGCCTCCATTGATTGGAGGTGCCTCCAATGAATCGAAAATTGATCCATTGGTGATCTTGCAATGTTGGGGAGCCTCCAAGTGTTAGGGGCACCTTGGTTGGGTTGACTTGGCTTTCAGATCTTATCTGTTGCTTTTTCGATGATTGGGGGTGCCTCCATAGCCCTCTATCCATTTGGCGGGTGAGGCACCTTCGAGCCTTGTGGGCGCCTCCATTGGTTGGGCGCTTAAGGCGCCTTCGAGAGTTGGGGGCGCCTCAAGTGCTTGGCGGTCGAGGCGCCTCTAGCTGTTTTGGGGCGCCTCCAGTCTTTCTAGATGCTTGGGTGATCTCTGGTCATCCAAAGTTGAGCTCACCCGAACCCAACTCCGACCTTCTTCTCGAGCAGGCTTCCTCCCCGGCTTCTCGTCCCTCGGACTGCGTCCTTCTCACTCCACCGGTGTACTCTTCCGCAGCTTCTCATCCCTCGGATGCACCAAGCCCGTTGACTCACTTCTTGTGTCATCCTTCTCGTCCGCTGTGTCTTCCGCTCGACTTCTTGTGTTCCTAAGATCCTGCACACTTAGACACAAGGATCAAAATAACACAGGACCTAACCTAACTCGGTTGATCACATCAAAACTACCTCGAGGTACTTACACCTACATCCTAGAATAGGGAGATTACTTCATGAATAAGGACATACAAACCAAAGACACAAAATAAAGCATACTTACAACCCCAAATTTGAGAATAGAGGGAGAAGAGATGTTTATCGAGGAGATGTTGGTGTCTTCGGGATGTTTCGTTTCTCAAGAGGTGGACAGATTGTCGAGAAGGAAGAGCTTTAGGGTTTCCTCCTAAGGGGAGAACCTCTCCCCAAGGAGAGGGGTTGAACCCTAAACCCAAGATATCTCAAAAGAGATGAAAACCCCCCCTTTTATAGGTAGGAGACACGACCCTGCTTTTCCTATCGCACGACCGTGCCCCTAGACATGGTCATGCCATGTATAGGCTGGAGGTTGAGGCATGATCGTGCCTCTCAGACATGGCCAGGATGTGTGAGAGGCACAGGATGAGGTGGTGCTGGAAGCACCAGCTAATTGAACCTATGTTTTGATTGATGACTGAGTGTGTAAGAAGCTCAAGAAGAAAGTACTAAGGGAACTTAGGCAAGGTTAAAGTTCTAGTTGAGGCTAGGCAATGAAGTCCTAGTCAAGTGGACTGGGCAAGAAGTCTTGATCAGGGAGATTGGACAATGAAGTCCTGGGCAGAAGTTTTGCCAGATCAAGGATACTGGGAAGAAGTCCTAGGGGTCGAGAATACTAGGTGGAAAGCCCTGGGGGTTGAGGACACCAGTTAGAAGTCTAGGCAGGTCGAGGATCGGACATCTAATGAAAAGTCCTGAAGGTCAAGATCGGATGCTGAGTGAAAGTCCAAACAGTCTGGAGGTCCAAATGTTTGACAACAGGTAAACTCTCCTGATAGGAGTAGGTGAGGATGCGTTCCAAGTTGAGGGAACAGTAGGTGTCGGTTCAACCTAGGGTTTCATCGAAAATCCAAAAGTCAGAATCGAATAGTTCCAAGACTATTAGAACATCATTTCTTATGTTTTATATTGTATGTGCTAACTCTATGATGTAGGTAACACAAGCCTGAAATTACTAAACCATGCGCCTTGAAGGATCCTAGTGCCTCAAGATGAACCAGGCGCCTCAAAGGGAGTGAGGCGCCTCAATGACCTTAGTACGAGTAGGATGAGGTGGCAGCCTCTGGTTGGTTGGCGTACGTCAGCAACCAGGCACCTCAAAGGGATTGGGATAGACTTGCCAGAGTCACGCTGCGATCAGGTCTTGCCACGTCAGCGATTGAGGCACCTCAAAGGGATTGAGGCTTTTGAAAGTGGATAAGGCACAACAAACTCGGATCCGATCAGATCGACTTGGATAGAGGCTCCTCAATGTAAATAGAGGCGCTTGGATCATCCTATATAGGCAGCGTCGACCAGTAGCCTTGGGGATCAATCTTCAACGCTCAAACAACTTTCGCGCAGCTCCGAAACACCACTACGATGCCGAAATGCTAGTCCAACGACTACGTTCAAGCTTCTATTCTAAGTCGTCGGTATATTTGTTTTTAGCTATTATTTTTGAATTCAATATATGTTGTAATATTCATGCTCTTAGTGGATTTCCCATCGAAATCATTCATTTGGGTGTGGGCCTTGGACTAGCCGTCGTCGGGCGGTGAACCAAGTAAAAACAAACATGCCACTTTTGTTTTTCCTTGTTCTTCTTCTCGTTTATTTTTTCTGCTACGTACTCAAGTTTCTACAAAAAGTGAAAAAGCCACGAGCGCTATTTTCCCTCCTCTAGCGCTATCTTTCGATCCTACATGAGACATAGTCGGGTCATGTGGTCTTTCAACAGGTGAGGCACGACCGTACCACTCAGGCATGGCTTGGCCGTGTAAATCCCTGACCCTGGTACATGGTCGTGACTCTAGGCATGACCTTGACGTGAATACAACTCTACTCTTTCTTTAAAACACGATCGTGCCCTCCTAGCATGAGTATTGCTGAGGCAGAGACATGGCCATGCCCTCCTGGAATGACCTTGGCATGAGTTTTGCTGGGCACGACTTTGGCTGGCTTCTAGGAGACACGACCATGTCTTTTGAAGACATGACCATGTCAACTTTGAAGAACATGGTGTGCCTAGGGGCACGACCGTGTTTTCTAATTTTCCTCCAAAGCTGTCAAATGTTCATTTTTGCTTCAAATCGCGTCCAGTTAATGAAAACACGCAAAGAGCAAATCTCCAAACAACATAGGGTGAAAGCATGATGATATGATAAAATAGGATGCGATAATGTAGATCACAATCAATGAATACAAGAAGATGTGCATCAAACAATACATAAAAGTATATAATTTGCGCACATCAACTGCACACAAAAGGTTTAAGTTATATCAAATGGATGTTAAATTTGCCTTCCTAAATGGCCTTATAAAACAAGAAGCCTATGTAAGTTAACTACTTGGGTTTGAAGATCCTGATCACCCAAACCATGCATTCAAACTTAAGAAAGCTCTGTATGGATTGAAACAAGCCCCAAGAGCCTGGTATGAAAAGTTGTCCACCTACCTAACATCTAAAGGTTTTAACCACGGTCAAATTGATCCAACCTTATTTGTAAAAACTTTAGGAAAAGATATCTTTATGGTCCAAGTTTATGTGGAAGATATAATCTTTGGGTCAACCAACTCTGAACTTTTAAATGAATTTACAGATCTAATGGAAAATGAATTCGAAATGAGTCTTGTAGGTGAATTAATTTTTTTAGGTTTACAAATAAAACAAACATAGGATGAAATTTATGTTCACCAAAATAAATATGCTAAGGAACTAATTAAAAAATTCAATATGCAAAATGCAAAAGAAATAAAAACAACCATGACAACAAATGTAAAAATAGATAATGACTCAACAGGAAAAGATGTTGACCTAAAATACTACAGGAGTGTGATAGGTAGTCTTTTGTACCTATCTGCAAGCCGACCAGACATACTTTTTACAGTAGGAATGTGTGTAAGATATCAATCTTGTGCAAAAGAGTCTCATCTAACCTTAACGAAAAGAATCTTAAGATATATAAAAGAAATACTAAATGTAGGAATGTGGTACCCTAGGATAAATAACTTAGATTTGTTAGGATATTCAGACTCAGATTATTCTAGCTATAAACTAGACAGAAAAATCACAAGTGACAGTTCCCAAATGTTAGGTCAATGTCTAGTCAGCTATAATAGTAGAAAGCAATACTGTGTTGCACTATCAACAACTGAAGCTGAGTACATAACACTAGGGGAATGTGTAGCTCAACTATTATGGATGATGCACACTCTAAAAGATTTTCAACTTGATTTCAAAAGTATCAAAGTATTAATTGAATATATAAGTTCAATTAATTTAACAAAAAATCCAATTCAACACTCAAGGACAAAATATATAGAAGTCAAACACTACTTTGTTAGAGACCATGTAGCTGGTGGTGAAATTGTGCTAGATTATGTTGAATCTAAGTCAAATCTAGTTGATATCTTTACTAAAACTCTTCCAGAAACTAAGTTTGGTACACTTAGAAGATAGTTAGAAATGTGTTTATAGACTAGAATTTTATAGGTAGTATGATACTTACTATTAATTACTTATAGTATTTATTTCTTTCTACAAATTGGACTTAGCCTAGGTTCTTACCTTAGACATCATGATCCTATAGCAATCTTAAGGAGCCAGAATGTCTCACAACACTTAGGTCTAACTTGCTTGTGTATTACACCACGTAGAACGACGTAAGATGTTTAGGACTATACTCCAGCTTCAAGATGTAGAACAAGTGTATCAACGTGAATCAAAAGGAGTATAAAAAAATAGTAATCACTTAATGTGATTGAACTAATATTTAACTCAATCATCACTCTTTATCATGTGGGTGAAACGGGTTCAGACATTTACTTAAGGACTAATTTTTAAATGTTTATTTTGCACTACTTATTTTAAAAATCATTTATTATTTTTTTTTCATGCTGGGACATTAGGGAATGAAATAAAATTTCCCTTTAAAAATTTCCATTAGACTTTAGGAAAAAAATTACTTTTTCTTTACCCATTTTTTTTTTCAAAACCTTGTTTGTCAAAATCTCAAACTTATTTTCAAAAACTTTGTTTCATCGTTATTCAAAACTTCTTTTTCTTGCTTATAACACTCTGAAATGTTTTTTTTCTCTCTCGCACCTTTTTGATAAATGGCAAAGGGGGAGAGAAAAGATAAGTTAAGTAAACAAGTTAAAAAGAACTTGCATGAATTTAGGGGGAGATGTTAGATTAAGAGGGAGCATTTTATTTCTTTCAGCTTTTATTATATCTCCTTAAACTGTTATGATTTAAGTTCTTAGTTATTAGACTCCCTAAATGATTATGCTTTAATTGAACTTAACTTTAATCAAATTGCCAATAATTAAAAAGGGGGAATTGTTGGTGCATGATGCAACATACGATTGAACCTGCAGTTTTAATCTTGACAATAGGTTCAAGTTAAGTCATGTGATTTTCTAACATGTTGATTGAGCTTATAGGAAAGTCCTAGTTGATGCTAGAAAAAGGAAGCCCTAGTTGCGACTAGGGAAGGAAGTCTTGGTTGGAAGGATCAGACAGAAGTCTTGGTAGATCGAGGATATTGAGAAGGAATTCCTCGGGTTTAGGACACCAAGCGACAAGTCCTAGGTGTCGAGGACACCAGACATAAGTCTAGACAGGTCGACGGTCAATGGTCTAGTGGAAATTCCCGAGGGTCAAGGTCCGGCTGAGCGAATGTCCAAGTAAGTCGGGTGGACAAAACTTGGCAATAGGTAAACTCTCCTGAGTGGAGTGGTGACGACGCGCTCTCGAAAAAAGAGTAGTAGTTGTCGGTCCAATCAAAGGTTTCACGAGAAATCAAGGTTAGAGACCAGACAATTCGTAGAGCTATCAATCATGCTAATTTTTATATATATATATGTGCTAACATTGTGATATAGGAAGGAAAGTATTGGAAAAAAATTCAAGGTGCCTGGAGTGAATCCAGGCATCCGGGAGTCCAGGTGCCCCTAACGAATCTAGGAGCCTAAACTGCTCAAACTCAGCTCCATGACCAAATAAGGTGGGGCATTTTGGTTTGTCAACACACGTCAGCTTCCAAGCTCCCGGGTGGGATCCAAGTGCCTAGGAAGGGATAAAGTTGTGACAATAGGGCTTTAACCAGGTGATGCCACATCAGCAGATTAGGTGCTCGGAAGGGATCCAGGCGCTTGGATTGGCCTAGTCATCTATGACTTCGGATTGGATAAGGGTTGCTGGAGGCGCCCTACAACAATCCAGGTGCCTAGATCAAGTTATAAAACATGGTCATAACTAGAGGCTTAAGATCATCAATCTATGCTCTCTACTACACTTCTCCAACTATGAAACGCTGCAATGCTCAAGCCATAACGACACAACAATGACATAATGCCACTACGAGCTCAAATGAGCTTAGCTTTGGGTAATGTTTAGTTGTTGCTTTCTATTAGTCACGCTTTCTTTTTTGTGCTAAATTCTTTAAGAGTCGGTAGCCCTTCACTTGTAAAAGAAGCAAACCTTCTTCCTTTATGAGAAGAAGGTCATCAGTGATTACCCACCAAAGCGGTCAATTTGGCTGCGAGCCTTAGAGTAGTAGCCACGAGGCTGTGAACCAAGTAAACCACCATGTTTTTCTTTGTGAGTTTTGATTTCCGTTGCACAACTGAGTGGTTTAACGAATGATTTATAAATGCATACAAAGTGTGCTATTCACCTCCCTCTAGCCCTTTCCTCGATACAACAACTAGCACGTGTTATACTCCTTGGTTTAACCAAGTAGCCACTTCTCATTGTTTGGAGACATTAGGATGTCGAGAGTTAAATGTGAATGCTAGTTAAAGGTAGTTCATTGGAGTGACCTGCCATGAGACTTAATATGATTCTATACATATATGGATATGTCAATGAAGATCTCATTGCAGCTTAAGTGCGAGTTTCCTTCAACTTGATGTATTTAAGTCACCTTGGTCATAGAGACTTATACTTTGACATCTTAATCGATATTGTTGATGCAGGGAGCACCAGATAATCTAACTTAACCTCTAGAGTTTCAATGTTTGATAATGTACCAAGGTTTGGTCAATTTGACGAAAGGTTGTTCCAAATAGGACCTGATGTTTGGATGTGAGTGAAGTCTAGTCAGGTCAAAGTTGACCAGATGACTAGTAAGGAGAAGCCTAGTCAGGACTAGATGACTAGCAAAGGAAGTCCTAACTAGATGTTAGACAAGGAAAAATCCTAGTGAGTGAAGCTAGGCCCTAGTAAATGAAGCTAGGAGGTGAAAACTCTAGTTAGTGATGCTAGGGCCTGGTGAGTGAAGCTAGGAGGTGAATGTCCTAGTGAGTAAAGGTAAGCCCTAATAAGTAATACTAGGCAGTGAAAATCCTGGGGAGTGAACCTTAGGTGGTGAGAAGTTTACCGAGTGACTAGTCCTAATTGGAGGTTAGGCAAGGGAGAGTCCAAGCAGGTCAAGGGTGACCAGATGTTTGGTCAAACAAATCTTGGGGAGTGAGCCTTAGGTGGTGAAGGTAAGCCTAGTAGGTTAGACCTACAGGGTAAGACTTAGGTAAGCCTAGTAGGTCAGAAAGACTATAATTAAGGCTTAGGTTACTTGTTTGTTGTTGTATGCTTGTCTTGCAGGAACCAAGAGCTGGAAGCAAGACTGAGGAAGCAAATAGATGTAAACCAGATGCAGCTAGATCAAGTTCGGAGTGAATAAGACTTGACTCAAGTCGAACTGGACCCAAACCGATTCAGCAGACCGAATGTGTTCAATAGACTGAATGGGCTCAGTAGACCGAATTGGTTTGGTAGATCGATGTCATGGATCGGTAAACCAATAGGGTTCGATTGACCGAGTTCAAGTTCGGACTCGGATCAGAAATAGATCAAGTTCAACTTTATGATTTGGATGAGGATAAGGATAAGTCATATGATGTGGATAAAGGTAAGGTTTGATCCAGATATGACTTCATCCATATAAGAGTAGATCTAGATAAGAATATGATCTAACTCTATAAAAGGAGACGAAGGCTTTACATTCAAGATCAATGTCTTTTTTATCCTACTCTTCATCTCTACGCTCAAACGAATGTGCTATGAAGCTCTACGATCAGGGAAGCTCCAGGAAGGGTGCGCTGCGCTAAGGACTTTCGGATCGACCGCTATATTTTGTTTGTATTTTAATTTACAAGACGTGCATATTTTCATATATTTTCTTGTGCTTGTGCTTAAACTATAAGACGGGTTTCTCTGCCTCTGAAAAACTTTCGAAAAGGAGACCACTAGTGGACGGATGCCTCTTGTGATTAGGCCTTGGACGTACTGACTCTAGAGGGTTGGGAACCAAGTAAAATCCCATGAGTCTTTCTTTATTGTCTTTTAGTTATTACTGTATATTCCGCTGCGTACTAACTCTAATAGAAAGATGAATGAACGATGAAACATGAAAAGAAATGAAGGTCGATATTCACCCCGTATCAACGTGTACCGATCCTACAAATATATCTCCACGGAGGTGTGGGTACGAGATGATTGGGTATAAGTCAAAGTGCCCGAATGTGTCTATAGAGGATTCACCTCTCCTTGTATAAGAATACTTATACCCTATGGTCACTTGTCAGGATTTTTACTCAAAGTCGTTAGCCAAAGCAAAACATGTCAAAAGTATGATACTCTTGGACACATGTCTAAGTAATTTCAATTCACAAGATGAGAAAGTATAACTTGGTCTAGGTGTGACATAGTTAGCTTAGTGGGGACTGACACATAGACTATGTCCTGAACCAAGTGAGTATAAGATGAGTGAAAGGAATGAGACACAACTCATTGTAGTTGCTGAAGGATTCAGAATTGGTTTTAGGATCAACCGTTGATTTTTAGGTCAATTGGGGGTCATGATATACTACTATGTGTCACTCATAATATATTCGTAATTAATGGTTAATTATTAATGACCAACATAACCGAGAACATGTTGGGTTACATGCACATTGAGTTTATTCGAAAGACTTAAAATGAGATCGAGAATTAGATTCTCAAAGTGAGAGAGACTGAGTCTGGTTGGACTAGACGAAGGAAAAATATGGAAAGGGTTTGGCGCAATGGAAGTGTGGATGGGCCACATCTTTTAAAGATGAATTGGACCCTCTTTGGTTTGGTTTTAATTAAAAGAGGTTTAGTTATTAAATCAAGTGGTTTGATTTTGAATAAAACTTAAGGCTGATGGTATGGGTTACGAGTTAACGGATATAGGTTTTGGACTTGCTCCTCTAACCCGATAAGAGATATATATATTGGTGTTGATTGGAGAAAATATGATTGATCTAATTAGAAACTTAAAAGTTAGGTTTTCATTTTCACCTCTCCCTCTTCACTCCTTGTCGCCGCCAACCACCAAGGGGAAACCCTCCCCTTGTGTTGTTGTCCAAGCTCCGTTGGACAGCTCCACCAGCTGCCCATCCTCCTCCGGCCTATCACCGACTACCTAAGGCAAACGCGATTGGCTGGAGTAGTTGTCGTTGCCAAAGGACAAAGGGGCTGCTGCCCCTTGCTGTCCCGCTGCTGCACACTGACCAGCATCCCCTCCGGCTGCCCTAGGTGATGATCTGGCTAGCAAAGGTTGTTGCCGGATCTCCATCGCCGTAGGACTTGCTGCCCCTAGATGACAGCGAGCTTTTTGACCTCTGAACAATGGTTTCATTTTGTCTCATTTTGTACTGTCGGGTTGCCTTGTGCCGCTAGGTATCAAATTCGAGTTGTGGTCCTTTCTCGGATCGCTTCATCTCTGATCGTCGTCTAGTACCAAAGATAAAGACACAACTCGTGGCTTTGTGAAGCCTTCTTAACGATTTCTTGGCATGGATATTGATAGAGGCGAGGCTTTACAGTGTCGCTGGTTGATGCCCTTTCCACTCCACGTCATTCGGCAGGTATATTTATTTATCGTAAAATTTTAATTATGCGATTATGTCCTGCATGTTTGTATCCTATATACGTGAGATGCGTGTGATGTAATAATTAGTTTTATTATTTATCTTCCACTGCATGTTTTGTGAAACATGTTCATGCACACATCCATCGGGCTCCCCAACACTTAATATCTATACTAAAAGACAAATCAATTATTGACACTAAATGGGTCTTTAGGAATGAATTAGATGATAAAGGTGAAATTATTAGGAATACAGCTCGATTAGTAATTAAGGGGTTTAGTCACGTAGAAGGACTAGACTATGATGAAACCTATGCACCTATAGCTAGATTTGAATCTATTAGGATGTTGCTAACTTATGCAACACATAAATGTTGGGTGTTTCTATGTGCGTTTTAAATTTTTATTTCCTAAACAAGCAGCACAAGCAATAATAATAACTATATTATTATAGCATGTGCATCACACAGATATAGGATACACACATGTAAAGACACAATCACAAAAATAAACAACATAAACAAATTATACCTGTTGGATGACGTGAAGAGGAAATCACATTAACTAGCAACCTTTGGGATGATTGCCCTTATCGATATTCACGCCCATATATCGTCGAGATGGCTTTGCTAAGCCATGAATTTTCGTCTCCAATCCGATACTAGCTTAATGAGAGAGACGATGGATCTGATATTAGTACTTGTGTTTCTAAGATAATTTCTCAATTATATTTTGGTTACTAGAGAAACTCAGATCACGTCAGCTCATTTGAAATAATCAAAAACCCTCTACTGATTTTAGTGTTACATGGTGCTACATACAGGCACATAAAAAAAGATATGAATAAGGGTTAAAATACAGTTGTCGTGAGTGAAAACTAACAAGTTACCCCTTTGAGATCGAGTTAGGTTATTGAGGAAATAACTGTTATGTTTCTCTTGATCTAAGTTATCCTTTGAGACCTTGTGTAATTGAGAAAGATGAACCATGTGTGTAGCAAGTAAGTGCCTATCACCGGGAGCATAAGGAACACAGTTAGATGACGACTTGACTAGGTTTGGTAGTTGATACTTGAAAATGTTAGGCACCTTATTGCACCGAGCACGGAGAACTATTATTTAGTTCATTCTCAAACAAATCTTTGTATCATGCTCACCAATGAAACTATGAGATAGGATTAATGTGAATCACTAGGAATTATGATGCACCTCATTGCCATATGAATCTAGATTATTGATTTTTGCTTGAGGACAAGCAAAGGTTTAAGTCTGGGGGTGTGATGTGCGTAGATTATATAGCTTTTATGCATTATTTGATACACATCTTCTTATATTTCATTAACATGATCTATATTATCACACCTCATTTTATTATGCTATCATGCTTTTTACTCCATATCGTTCGGAGATCTACTCTTTGTATGTTTTCATTTACAGAAAGCGTTTCGGAGCAAAATGAAACTTTTATGGAGACAAAAAAGGAAAGTAGAACAGAAAGAAGAGTAGCAAGGAAAAACCCGTGTCCTGCCTCCCAAGCACGTCCAAGGCACAAGTCGTGCCTCTCCAGGCACGGGCGAGCCTCAAATGCAGTAGAAGCTCAAGTCTTGACCATGTCTATCAAACACGACCGTGTGACATATATGAAGGAGACCAAGACACGACCGTGTCTCACAAACATGATTATGTGTCAATCCTGGGAAAACTTGAAGCACGACCATGTGTCCCAGACACAGCCGTGTCTCACTTGTAGTGCATCCTCAAACATGGATCGTGCCTCATAGGTACAACCTGTTGGGAATCCTATGCGACAAAATCAAATCGGAGCGGAAAAATAGGATCCCTCCGTGATCGATGAGAAAAATTCATACAAGTTAAATTTACAAAATAAGGTCCTATCTAATAGGGTATAACTTCGTTGTATGCCCTTCGCTTTCATCTTTGTCCAAGGTGTGTCAGATCTCTTGCACGTTCAAGTGTATGTGCCTCTATGCGTATCCACACTAACACTCTTTCACCTTTTGGAGAAGACTTAGGTTGTGCTAGCAACCTCTAAGGGA
>JBBUKS010000078.1:1513352-1534473 GCA_038050645.1 Hedychium gardnerianum | reverse complement strand
TTTTAGCATGACTAAACGTTGTTTTCTCATCTTGCACCCTAAAAAAAAGTTGTATTCCTTGAAGTTATATTAATTTTGATATAAAGAACATCTCAAAAATCCAACTGAACCGAAACTTATGATGGTTCAAAGTTTGGTCTATAAATTTGGGTGGAGCAGGAGACATGGTCGTGCTAGGGAGGCACGGTCATGCTTTTTAGCACGGAAAGGTGATGGATTCTTCTATTGTAATCTGAATAAAAGTTGTAGATCTTGAAGTTATCTACATTTTTAAAGTTGTTTCAGCTCAAAACTCTAACTATGTGCAAAGTTAAGGTCGTTCTACATTTTGTCTACAAGTTGCCTAGAATCCAACATTGCTCCAAATATGCTTCAAATTGCGTCTTATTAATAAAAATACACAAAGAGCAGTTCTCCAAACTAAAAGAGTAGAAGTATACCATAATAATAAAATAGAGTGCAATACATGTAAATTATGCTCATGAAATATAATTAGATGTGCGTCAAACAATGTATAAAATTAACATATATAATCTACACGCATCAGTGTATAAACAAACAAAATACCTATGAATATTTTAAACTTTAAGTACGTATATAAATCAAAATAGAATGTTTATTTTTATTAACAAATATAGAGCAACAAATAAAAAATAAATACAGACTTTCACTAGATGAATACTTCTATAAGAAGAACTCTCATATCCACAACATGCGCATGAAACATCTTAGGCACCAAGTCCTTGGTGAGTGAATCTATCAACATAGAATCTGTGCTGATGTGCTCTATTATCATTTGATGACTCTGAACTCTTTCTTTAACCTCTAGAAATTTGATGTTGATGCGCTTGAACTTCGACGAACTATAGTTGTTCTTGGCATAAAGTTCTACAACTTTATTATCACAGTTGATCCTCAATGGTCCGTCAATACCATCAATGATCTGTAACACTGTGATGAAGTTTTGCAATCAAATCCCGTGATTGGATACTTCATAACATGTTATCAACTCTACCTCCATAGTAGAAGTGGCTACTAGTGTCTACTTGACACTCTTCCAAGATATAGCCCCTCCAACAAACATGAAAATATAGCCTGAAGTGGACCTCTTATATTTAAACATCCAGCAAAATCAGAGTCTAAATATCCAATCACCTCCAAGTGATCTGACATTCGATACGTGAGCATATGTCCTTTAGTCTTTTGTAAATACCGCATCACTTTCTTCACAGCTTTCCAGTGCGACGGTCTTGTGTTACTTACATATCTACCAAACATTTCTATGATAAACGTTATGTCTGGACTCTTACAAACTTTTGCATACATGAGACTTTCCACAATCGACACATAAGAGAATTGTTCTATCTACTTTATTTCAAGTTCAAGCCATGGACACTGTTGCATACTGAATCTGTCACCTCTAGACACAAGCGTGTCACCAGGTGCATAGTTTTGCATGTCATACCGAATGAGCACCTTTTCAATGTAGACCTTCTATGAAAATCCAAGAATATCTCTTGAACAATCACGACAAATCTGTATGTCTAAAGAAAAAGATATTTTACCAAGATCTTTCATTTCAAAATGATTGGATAGAAATGACTTGGTTTCATACAGTAAACTTTTATTATTGCTCGTAAACAATATGTCATCCACATACAGGACAAGTATAATAAACTTGCTCCCACTAAACTTGACATATATACATTGATCAACAGGGTTCTCATTAAATTCAAATGACATAACCACTTGATCAAATTTTCGGTACCATTGATGGGATACCTATTTCAAACCATAAATGGACTTCTTTAATTTACAAACTAGGTGCTCTGAATCTTCATGCTCAAAGTTCTCTGCTTCACCATGTATATAGTTTTCTTAATGTCACCATTGAGGAATGCAGTCTCTACATTCATTTGGTGCAACTTTAAATCAAAATGAGCTACAAGTATCATGATTACCCTAAGGGAGTCTTTCGTCGACATAGATGAGAAAGTCTCCTTATAATCAATGTCCTCTTTCTGAGTGAATCCCTTGGCAACAAGATGAGCCTTATACTTTTAGACATTGCCCTTTGAATTCTGTTTGATTTTAAATATCCATTTACAACCAATGAGTTTCGTACCTTCTAGCAATTCGATAAGTTCTCAAACATCATTGTCTGCCATAGGCTTCAACTTTTCTTGCATGACGTTAATCCACCTTTTAGGGTTAGAATATTGCTTGACTTCTTGAAAAAATATAGGATCACTTTCCAACCCTATATCAAACTCGTGCTCTTGGAGATAAACATAATATCGGATAACCGTGGATCTCCGTTCCCTCGTGAATCTCCTTAAAGACACTTGTACTTAAGGTGGTTGAGATACTTGCTCATCAATATGAGGCAATATCTCACTTTGAGTGGAAGGATCCTCTAATTACATTGGAGATGATATCAGAATATCTTGATTCACTACTCCCCTTGGATGTGTAATATTCATAATGTAAGGTATGATTACCATACCACTACTAATTGCACTAGTAGTGACCACAAGAGAATTGCTAACGCTTTTCTCAAAAGATACTTCCCTAACCTTAACACTCCCATTATCCTCAATAAATTTGATGTTTTTCATTTTGAAGAAGGATCTATTAGATGGATCATTAAATTTATAGCCCCTTGACTTCTCAGAGTAGCCTACAAAATTGCAACTCATAGTTCTTGAGTCCAGTTTCTTTTCTTGAGGCCTATAAGGCTTTGCCTTAATTGGACAACCCAAACGTAATAATACCTAATGCTATGCTTCCTACCTATTCACATCTCGTATGAGATTTAGTTTTTGTCTTATTAGATACTCTGTTAAGTAGATAAACTGCAGTCTTGAGTGTCTCACCCCACAAAGACTCTGGTAAAGAAGTGAAAGTCATCATACTTCTTACCATGTCCTTTAGGATATGATTGCGACGCTCATCTACATCATTCTGACTGGGAGTACCAAGCATGGTATACTGAGGACAATCCTACACTCAACAAGGTATTTCACAAAAGGTCCTAGACATTGTTCACCTAATCCATCATATCGACCATAATATTCACCTCCATGATCGGATCGGACGACTTTAATTTTCTTACTTAATTGATTTTCAACTTTGGCTTTGAAATTTTTGAATATGTCCAAAGATTGTGACTTCTCATGAATAAGGTATAAGTAGCCGAATTGAGAGTAGACATCTATGAAACTAATAAAATATGTGTATCTATTCCATGATGCCTTAAGGAATGGTCCACAAATGTCCGTATATATTAGCTTCAAAAACATCAATACGATGGCTAGCCCCTTATTTCTTTGGTTAGTAGTCTTCCCCTTAACACACTCTATGCAAATATCAAAGTCTGACATGTCAAGGGAATCAAGAATTTCATGTGACATTAACTTTTCTAGGCATTGTTTAGATATATGTCCTAAACGTCTATGCTACAACATGTAAGAATTCTTGTCAGTCAATTTACGCTTCGTACCTATACTATGCATAATAACGTTATCAAACGTAGGAGTTAAGGTGTTCATTTTATATAGCTTATCGATCAAGGAACCATTGCCAATCAACACTGAATTAAAGAAAATACTAAAAATTCTATTTCCAAATGAACAAGAATAACCTAATTTGTCCAAACAAGAAATTGAAATTAATTTTGTCTAAAAAATAGTATAATAAATGTATTTTCTAAATCCAGATAGACATCAGTTCTTAAATAAAGCCTAAAAACACCTATGGACTCGACTTTAGCCTTCTTTCTATTCCCCATATAGATATATCTTTCACCATCAAGAGGAAATAAGCTCCTGAGATAACCCTGCATTGTAACACTTATGTGAGTAGTAACTCCGATATCTATCCACCAAGTGTCAGCGGGTACTATAACTAAATTAATTTCCGAACTAACAAAGTTGAGAAGTTTACTTTTCTTTACATGTCAATTGACGTATTTGGGCCAGTCTTTTTTATATGATCTTTCTTCTTGTAGAAGAAATAAGTAGACTCTTTATCTTATTTCTTGTACTCCTTATAGCCATAACCTCTAGAATCAGTAGTTTGTTTACCTTTGCCTTTATTGTTGATCCTCTTTCGCTTCTTGTTCGATCCTTGAGAATCAGATGCAAAGTGAGCACTCTCAAATGTCTCAATTTTTAGTTTCTCCTCTTGTTGCATGCATTATCAATAAGCTCATTTAATGTCCACTTTTTCTTTTGAATATTATATGATATCTTAAAAGGAGTGAACCGTGCAGGCAGAGACATCAAGACGAAATGCACTAACATACTTTCAGACATTTTGAGTTTTAGTGCTTTCAGACTTGTAGCAATATTAGACATTTCCATTATGTACTCTCTTATATTTCCTTTACCAATATACCGCATAGACACCAATTTTGAAAGAAGTGTGGTAATTTCGACCTCTTCGTTCGACACGAATCGGTTTTTTAATTAGTTAAGGAAACTCCTTGCATCTTCCCCTTTAGTTATTGAGCTCTTTATTGGTGCTGGTATGAAGAGCCTCATAATACTTAGACTTATGTCGTTTGATCGCTCACACAAATGGAATTCAGCTCGCTGTTCAACAATATTAGCACTAGTCAGGGGTGCTGACAATCGTTCCTCAATGCATAGTCTAAGTTCATGCAGCCTATGACTACGATAACATACTCTTTCCATTCCACAAAGTTTGTTCTAGTTAATGTGGGGATGGTGTTAATGTTGACAATTACAGATTGCGCTGAAATTAATAAGAGAGAAAACACCATAAGCTCATGATTTAATTATAGCCAAGAACATAAATAGATAATCATAAGTGCATGCAATATAAAATAATACAAATAAATGAGCTCTTTATGAGATATCAAATACAATATTATATTTTACTCTAGGGACTAAAATATAATTTGTTAGCGGTACTTTCTAATATAACTCAAATCTCAGTTGACCACATAATGTGCCTTCTTTTGGGGTCAATCTATTATGCACATAATTTGACACTTTATATGAGTTATAAATTAGTCCATAGCTCACAACAGCCTTAATTAATCATGTAATATGTCTTCCTTAGGGCCAACATATTATGCGCATGATCTGAACAAACAAAACTCTATTCCATAGTTGTAGGCTAAACTTGAACATATATCTAGCATAAAAGTAATTTTTCTTTGGGTCAATTAATTTTAGCATAGATATATGTCTACTGATACAAAATGCACTAAACCTACCTAACGTGTCTTCCTTTGGGTCGACATAGTAGTTCAACTTAGTAGCACGTGTGTAGATAGACCCAAGAAAACCATAGAAATCTTAATTGAATAGTTAATTATTTGATTAACCTTAATTGCTCAAATTTTAGGCTTACCAATCGATTAATACTTTATGGCATTCACTAATTGATTGCCTCAATCGACTCAGAAGTCTACTGGATTCGATTTTATGATCATTTAATCGATTGATGATGTGTGCCAATCGATTGGCAAGAACCAATCGATCCCGCTAATCAATCACAAAACCTTTTGTGTTCGATATCACATTCACCAATCGATTGTTGATCTATGACAATTGATTGGTGATAACCAATCGATTGCTCCAATCGATCCTAGAGCATTCTATGCTTGACTTTCGAATTAGTAATCGATTACTAGAAAACAACAATCGATTGCCTCAACCAGTCAATCAGAATAATCAATTCAAATCGATTGTATATCCGATCATAAGGCTATCAATCGATTGGTGAAAATTCTAAACTCTAAATTCTAAAATCCTAAACCCTAAATCCTAAATCACTAATCGATTGGTAGCTTCAATTGATTAGGCTGGTCGATTCAGATTGCTACTGTGTCCAACCTCAAGACCATCAATCGATTGGTGATTAGTGGCAGTAGTCGAATCGGGTAGCGTTTAAAATTGATCCTACGATCGATCCGGTTGTGCCAATCGATTGGTGAAATTCACCAATCGATTGGTGTCAACTGATCAATCAGCTAATCAATTCCAGATGATTGTGTTCGCTACAATCGATTGCTCAACCAAGGCAATCGATTTCTCGACCAAGGCAATCGATTGCTTCATCACGATTTTAACCTAAATGGATCAAAACACGATGGTTCTTCCTGAAGATAGTGGTGGTTCACCACTGTTCTTCGTGTTCTTCACGAAAACGTGAAAAACTTGGAAAACACAAGCCTTTCCTAGGTTTTCTTTACTTAATCTTCGACGATTAAACATTGTTTAATACTAGCAAAACCTAATCTAGCATAAGACAATGAAAATGAAGAAAACCCTAATTTTATTGCCATAGCAAACGATGAAACAATTGTGGCTCCGATACCTCTTGTTAGAATTTGTAAATCCTAAGCCACATGAATTCTAAATACCATACAAGAACTCAATTATAGGAAATACAAGAACAAGGATCTAGTTACATCGAAAATATGACACAATAACGAAATACATAAATTGTAATAATGACAATGAAACTTGAATGCAATGGAAGAGCCATTGTCATAAAGCATCATCCCCTTGATCTCGAAATCCCGTGGAAGAAGAAGAAGAAGAGAGTGGTCTTCCGAATGAACTAGGATGACGACGCCGAATAACTCTCATTAATGTGAAATGAGGAGTTATGTCAGGATGTCTTAATCCAATTGGGACCAAACCCTTATATAGAGGGTCCACATTCATTATCATCCCATAAATGATAATAGACCGGTTCTACACATCAAGCTCACATCCAATAGCCAAAACCCAATAACCTTATGTAGATCACTTAACAAGTTTGGTTCTAAACGACAAAATCCACAAGTCACAAATTGCATGTGAGCCCACCTAAAGAAGATTAAATCCAACACTGTTTATCAATTATATATGACACTAACTTGGTTCTACAATGGCTAAAAAGGACCCCAATTGAAAAAAGTTACTTTTCTATTTTATCTTCTTTCTATATGTTGGAGCTGCTGAAGGTGCTGTAATCTGAGCGTGGGTGTAGAATGACGGTATAACACCGTTTAGGAGAAATCGAGGCCAGATTTGGACTTTATCTCTTTAAGACAAATTTACCTCGTACATAGTGCTCACAGAATATGACAATCATCTCCCAAGATACAATGACTTTATCTTGCAATAGCAACACTACAAATCGCAAGACCTCCGAATCAAAGAAACTTCTTAAACTCTCCAGAATGTAAGTATGGAATGCAATGCTTGTATTTTGAATTGAATGAATGAAATGACAAAGTGGAGGACCTTATTTATACTTTGTGAAGGGTTAGAAGAACCTCTTGATTTAATCAGATCTCATCCGTCCAGCTTGAATTGGACGATCTAGATCACATCCCTTCCCAAGGAACACATTGTCCCTTCACTTGAGTTCATCTAATTCATCCATTTTGAAACTAACGACTTAGATTTAGTCCCAAGTGAAATAGTACTTTGTCCCTTCATTTGTATGCATGTGAGTCTTCCATTTTGAGTTTAATGGCCGAGATTGAGCCATTCAAAGGGGTTCTTATGCCTTCTTATTTGGATGAACCTGATTTCTCCGTCTTAATCCGATGATCTAAATTAAGCCATGTTATTGATCCACACTAAGCCCCCTTGATTCTCAGATCGTGTCATGTCACTGATCCATATCAAGTGATGAACTTTATTTTAATAATTAATTTCTCATCCACCCTAAATTGGTTTTGAGAAATTAAATATTCTAAAATTATCTACTTAATTGTAGATTTTGATATTTATTGGATGAAGCTCACTTATTGGTTCAAAACCAATTTTTCAACACTATAGGCCTACGAGGAGGTGCTTCTATAATCAACATTTGCATTGCCGAATGATTCTAAATCACTTAAAGTCATTTACAACTACAAAATAAATACTAAATTTGTTAGTGATAATTTTGGAGTTCAAACATTGTTATAACACCATAGAATGCAATCATATGATTTGAACAAGTTCTAACAAGTATTTGAGTTGTAACAACTATGATCCTAATTGCTACAATGTTGTAACTAGAGACAGAGCCACATATGGGCAGTCCTGAGCTATAGCTCAACTCATTTTTTTTATTATATATATAAATTTATTAAGTATTGAATTTTTTAACACGAAGTGAAGATGCTGATTTAAAATCGGATTGCAATCAAACAAAATCCATCGGGTAGACGCGAATATAAGGAGTATGTTGGTCCAAACTGAGGTTGATTTGACCAAGTTATAGTCGAATCAAATTTAATTGGATTAAAATGGTTTAATCGATTTAAAATGAGTTAGGAAATTTTTGAGAAAATTTATTTTCTCTTTTCTTTTCTTTTTATTCTCTTCTAACACAACCTCGCTCCCACCACCTCATGCGCAAGTTTTCATGTGCTGACTTCTTCTTCTAATCTTTTCCTTCTCCTTTGTTTTTTTTAATAGTAATTTAGTTATTTTTTGCTTCTCCAACAAAAATTCTCATTTCTTTTTTCTCTTCTCAAGAGTAGTCTTCTTCCTTCTTCTCTTTCTTTTATTATTTTTCAACCGACCAACAACAATCCTAGTCATTCTCCCTCTTCAGCAAAAACAACTCTTGTTTTGTTTTTTTATCATCAGAACTAATCGAGACCGTCAAAAAAAGAGGATAAGATTTTTCTTTTCTTTTCAATTCATCATTTTTTGTTGACAATGTAATGTGATGTAATGATTTTTTTATTTTATATATATATATATATAATTATTATATATTTTTAATAATAATATATAATTTATTATATTAAATTCAAGCCTGTCCAAATACTAATTCCTAATCCGTTCATGATTTAACCGTCATGGTTGAAACTGCTAAAACTTCCAAGGTCATTTAGTGAAACAAGCTAGGAACCTTAAATCTTAAACCTATAGAATTGCAAATTGTAAACAACTAAAACCCTAAGTAAGAGTTTTAGTTGTCGATGTACAAGGTTTGGAGTCAACACATCCTTTAATTGTTATTTCGACTTCACTCACTCTTCGAGACAAAATTCTAAATCCTAAAGCATACCTTTAAGAGGTTTTCATTAGAAATCAGCAAAGGACGAAACAAAAAGCTAAAGAAACAATGACCGATGAAGATGATCTACAACGCGAAAGGCAAGCTGGACTGGAGAGGATTCGAAAAAGTACAATTTGAAATGGCCTAAATAGGAAAGTTCCCTTTTGTGGGTTGAGTAGCCGGTTTCTTTTTTGCATTGGGTTATTGATTTATTAAGCCGACGATTTAAACTTCTGGAATTGGACTGACTCGATAAAGTGTAAGTTTTTAGGTCCAAAAAATAATTTGGACGCTGTTTTAGTTTTTTTTATATATATATTTAATTTATGTTTACATTTAAAAATACATTTAAGGTTATTTTAAAGAAATAAAACATTTATAACATGTTTTCAATTGCAAAGTTTTTTTTTCGTCCTAGCGAAGCTTCACGACAACAGACAGCAGAACGCCTATCATTACTCGTGTGGGATGTGCTACGAGGCGCAATGACATAGATTTCTTACAGTTCCATCTGATTCCGTCGATAGTAACCCTAGGACACGAGTCGGCAGATGGTAGCCCGGCTGGGCCTATTTGTTACAATTTTCTCTGCGAAATTCCAAAAGCTGCTGCTCGAAAGCGATGAAGAAGCGACGCCGAGCAGAGCTCGGCAGCGGAAACATAGGGGGCAACACTAAATGGGCGGAGCTGACGGCGGAAGTGCTCGCGTCCATATTTTCACTGATCCCGACTGACGAGCTGGCTAGGACGATGTCGTTCGTCTGCCGCTCTTGGCGGGACGTACTCGCGGAGCCCTACTGCTGGTCCATCGCCAACTTGGAAGAATGGTGCCGCCGCGTCGACCGCACCGACGTCATCGATTTCGTCGTCCGCCAGCTCGTGCGCCGCAGCCGGGGCACCATCCGCCGCCTCTCCGTCTACCACCTCGGCGACTCCGGATTCGCCCACGCCGCATTGTAGTAATTACCCACCTTGTTCCTCCTGCATCTCCGTTCCTTCGCATTTGCCTCTTCTGGTTTAGAATCGCCCCCTATTTTTGCAGTTGCAGATCGCTCAGCGTGCTGGAAATGCCAGTGAGTTTTGTGACTGACAAAATGGTGAAGAAGCACGAGAATCTACTTGCTAATCTCACTTTGCTGGACATCAGTCACTGCGCCAACATCACCGCCGGAGGCATCGAGGTGCTCGGGAAGAACTGCAAGGCGTTGGTCGATCTGAGGAGAAACATGCCGCCGCCGGAGATAACCCACGACGATGCTTTACCTTCCCTGGTGGACGAAGGGGAAGCCATGGCGGTAGCGAACAGCATGGTCGGGCTTCGACATCTGGAGCTTTCGTATGGGAGGTTCAGCGATAAAGGGTTGGCGGCGATCTTGAGCAGCTGCACCGCGCTTGGCTTTCTTGATATCCGAGGTTGTTGGTGCGTTCGACTGGCAGGCGACGTCGAGTCGATGTGTCAGAGAATCGAAACGTTCGTCGATCCTTGGGAGAATCATATTTTCCTGGAGGAGGATGATTCGTCTGAAGAAGATGTGATAGAGATTTCTAGTGATGAAGATGAAGCATGAATTAATTAAGGAGCAATTACAGGAATCTTTTGATCCTGCTTATAATATTTTGCTAACGTTGCTTTGCTCTTATCTCAGCTAATTAGCTAATTAAATGAAGAACTCGTTACTGATGAAGCACTCTTTCCTGTTTTGGAATTTTGCAACTGATATTCTGGAGTTTCCGATGTGATGGGAATAACTTTATTTTTTATTTTTTTAATTTTCTTAGATATTTTTGTGCCTTTTAGCACTCATTCCTCTTTGTAGATATAAAATTTTGATATTTGATTGGATGTTCCCAAGTTCTCGGACATTAGCTGGTTTATTATTAATTCAGATAATTATTTTTAAACTTTTAGAATATCAAGCTTTTACAATAAATAATGAATTAAGCGATCACTTTTTAGGGATCCAGAGAGTAATAATGAAAATTATATATTTTTTTAATTAAATGCTAAAACTATTTATTAGGAAAGAGAAGGGCTAATAGGTGGCAAAAGGCGAAGCAGAGAAGGGCTAATAGCGACCCAGAGAGGAAGTCTCTCAAAGGTTGAGAGTAATTAGTATGATTTAAAAGAAGACTTAAGGATTCTTATACAAACTCGGGGACACCTAAGGGTTTATATGTGAATTGGAAGGGAAATCAAAACCCAAAATAGGGAGAGAGAGAGAGAAGAATAGCGACATTGGTGAAGGGAGAAGACGAAAATTTCTCTTCATCGTTGATAAAATACCTCTCATCTCCCTCTCCGAATCTCCTTGAGTTTACTCTTCTTCAGGTACTAGAAACCATCAAAGTTAGAAAGAGTGAAGTACATTCGACTTCAAGCTGAGTATTACAAGGTATCATTAGTCCCTTCTTCAAGTCGGGTTGAGAAGCCAAGGTGTATAAGACATATTGGGGTATTTCAAATTAGCACGATATTTGACTTGCCTTTTGAAGTTTTTGTAATGCTTGACCTCTCTCCTGTGAGCCCCTCGTCGAGACTAGAAGAGACTTCGCCCTCACATTCAAAGTTGAGGTGATAAATGAATGGATGTTTACTATTTGAGATCGAGGGGTTGAATGTTAAGGCTGGCGGAACGTGAATCTCTGCATCCTGTATAATTCACTCCACATCCACTTGTCTACTTAGTAATCATGATTTATCTCTTCCGTGTTAATCCTGAGACGGATCGGTGAGGGGACTGTGGGCGAGTGCTTTGCTTTTTTTTTGCCACTTGAGACTAGAAGAGACCTCAACTAGGCATTGATGATGACGATCCAAATTCTTCTGATCTAAATTCTAGTAGTCCTGAGTGGTATGACCTTATTCATGATGAAAGGAGTAGAAAAGGTCGGATTAGAATTTCTTGGCCCCAATCCCATAGCTCAATGGGCATTAAATTATAACAAAAAGGTGATTACACTTGTTCCAGACGCCTCTCACAATCCGTCCTAAGGTTGCCGGTGGTCATTAAAGTACTTAGTAATAAGCATGTCTTGATTTTCGTTATTCAAATTGTTTGTCTTTACATTTTGTTGTTAGTTTATACAATAGAAATATAGATAGATAAATAGATAGATATATGTATGTATGTATATATAACAATAAACTCATAAAAGAGACAATAATATAGTAGATTTTGTAGGACCATTGAAAAGCGTTAGAGAGGAGGGGTGAATATTGCTCATTAAAATTTATCTTTTCAAACCTCTATTATTTTAAACTTAGAGTGCAACGAAAAGAAGAATAAAACACAACAAGAACACACGTTGATTTTACTTGGTTCACAATCCTCTAGACTGCTACTCCAAGAATCGCAATCTCGGATTGCATACGAGTGGACAATTTATTATTTTTCTCCTTTCGAAAACTTTTTCAGAGGTGGAGAAAGCCTCTTACAAAATGTAAAGGTGCGAACTTTGCCGCCCTTTTTAGAATTGAAAGCACGAAAGAAAATAAAGCAGCTAAATTATATTGACAACGAAGAAGTATCGAAGTAGAGCTTTGGTTGTCGGAAGGGTACAACGGCTCAGAGACGTTGCTTTTGCATAAGATGAGGGTAGGAGAGCTTAGGAATTGATGTACTGAAGCCTCTAGTCGAGCCTTCTTTATAGGGTTTTTTCAGTCGACTGATCCTCTGGTTCGATCGAATGAACACCTGAATAATCGGATCCAGATATGGTCTATTGATCGATAGGACATCTTTATCGGTCAACTGAACTTGCCATGTCAATAGTTCATCTCGAGTCCATAGATGACTTGGCTTTATCGATCGAGTAAACTTGATTTTTTGGTCACCTAAACGTCGTCGATTCGTTCTCCGATCACCACATCATCTTGACGAAGTCCATCCTTCCGCCACATCAGCAAGATGCAAGAGGATCTGAGCTTTGAGAGTTTATAACTTTTGATTCGGGTTGAACCACGAAACCTTTAATATATCAACTTAAAGCTCGTTCAGAGATCTACAATTAGTTATTGGGTGAAACCTGTAACGGCTTAGTCTTGGGCTCAAAAAAATTGTTTAAAGCCTTTTCGAAGGCTCCAAAGTTTTTAGTCTTTTTTGTTAGGGTGGTTATTTTTATCTTTTGCAGGGTTTTGAGACTATTTAAATATTTGTTTAATTAATGTTAAGCAATTATCTTTTGTTTGGAATCAATTTTATTCGGTTAAACCCACTATCTCTGCGTTTGCAATTGCTTGTGTCCTCTCTAAAATTCCTATGTGAAATAAGCCTCTAAAATATAGCTATTCTGTCTGACGTTAGATGTCGTTTATTTTGATCGTGTAGCTTGACACATCAGCAATATGAAGCCTATCCTCTGCCACATCAACATCTTGAAACTTATCCTGTCCACATCAAATGCCATGTTAGCACGATAGATATTTCAACTGCCATGTCACATGCCTGTGCTACCTCAATTTCTGATCGGACGAAACCCACTTGTTCGGTCGCTCGGACTGTTCGGTCGACCATACTTACCTTCGGTCACCCGAACCCTGCAAAATAAAGTTAGCACAAAAATACAGTATGATGAATTATGTAATTTCTAATTTAGATACTTTAAACAACTGTCTAATCTCAACTTCGTAATCCTAGTAGGATACTTAATCAGATTAACGCCTAAGTTTGTCCCCTTAAAGAGGACACATCCTTACTGTCCTTCTTTTCTGAAGGACCTCTCCACAAAAGGAGCTTACCTTTACTTACCCTTTGTCAAACATCTGGTCTAGATGACCTGTTTGAGCTTCCTCTACTTAGTGTCCGATCACTCGACCCACCAAATCTTTTTTTGACTCGATGTTCGGTCCTCGCTGACCCATCGAGTCCATCTTGTCCGATGTCTAGTCCTCTTGATCCACTAAATCTTTCATTGTCTAGTATTCGATCTATCTGACCTACTAGGACTTCTATTGCCTAGTATCCGGTCCACTTGACCTACTAGCGAGCGATTTCTTGTTAAGTCCTGCGCACTTAACATAATTATCAGATCCATAAGGGCTTTAAACCTTTGCTAACATGAAAACACAGGTTTGATTGTCTGATGCTCCTTGCACCAATATATTTTACTTGGATCAAAATCTCTAATTCCTACTCCATGACCTGTGACTCTTTAGTGTGTCAACCTCAGTAATAACACCGCTTTCTTTTCTCTTTCCTAAACACCTTCGATGATGGAGAAACTTCTTGCAATCTTTGTTCTTTACAACCAATACAAGAAAAAAAAACTAATACAATCAAATGATAATAATATATATAAAAAATTACTAATGACTGACTTTTGGTTGTTGTAGATCGCTATAATTTGCTCACGACAGCCTTAGAATTAACAACACTCTCCCTAAATCGAAACAAGATTTTTTGTAAAATCTCCTCAAGCTCATCATTTATAATATATTGTTCATGAGTAGTTAGTTGACTACATGCCATAGTCGTCTGCAATTTAATTCTTAGTCATCTAGCATTTGCCATGTAGACTGCCTCATTTGGATCTAGACCGTGTCATTTACTAGCTAGGTCTTTAGTCAACTAGAATATTTTTTTAGTTGACTAGCTTGGTTAGTCAACTAGAATGTTACTTTTAGTTAACTGGTCCTGTTAGTCAACTAGAATGATACTTTTGGTCGAATGGTCCTGTTAATCAACTAGAATGATACTTGTAGTTAACTAGGTATGCATTTGGAATTGTATAAAAAAAATACTTTGTTCATTCTAATTTTAGTCTGAGTCGATTATGTAGTTGACTACTCCATCAGTCAACTAGTAGAACATCGTTAGTCAACTAGTAGGACATCATTAGTCTACTAATTGTACCTTGAATTCACTCAAACATTAACTTTGTAGTTTCGAGACTCATTACTCAACTACTACATCTCATCTAGTCAACAATCACTTCGTACTATGCTAAGAGACTCTATGTCTCTATGATTTCCTCGTCTACCTAGTATATATTAACTTTACTTATTAGGACTTTACTTGTCAAGATATTCCTTATCTTTGGAACTTCTCTCACTTGTTAAACCTCAGTATCAAAATTTTCTCTTGCCAATCTCATTGTTAGGACTTTCTCTTACCTATTGTTCACTCTTCTAGGACTTCCATTGTTTATAACTTCTACTTGCCCAGACTTCACTCCTCTTGGACTTCTATACTTGCCTAGAGTTCATTCATCTAGATCTTCCATATCAATCTAAAATTCATTCTTTTAAGACTTTCATACTCGCTTGAAGTTCACTTCTAAAATTGTTGTCTTTGAAATTGATCATCTCAAAAAGACTTATTTATTCATAGTGAACACTCTTGGAGTCTTTGACTTTGCAATTTATATGAGTATTATAAAAGTGCGTGGCTATAAAAGATAGTGTTTGCGAAGGCCATGGCTACGAAAGTTGTGTGAGGCAACAACAAAATAAGGGTCATCCATGGAATGCTAACATCATTCATCCGTTCACTTGCCTATGTACCCATTAACATCAATGGGTTACCTAGCTTGAATGAAAAAATAGAAAAGATAATTTCTTAGGAAATTTAATTCATTTTTGTGTCCTTATATATATATATATATAATGTTCCTGTCTGAAACTCACAGAGGATGAGCCACCGGTGATGTGTCACTGATGCTGACCAAGTCTCCAAAGACACCACCCCAAGATCAATGTTGAGCGCCTGAAGTGAAGAAAGAGGGGGAGAAGAGTGTTAGAATGGATGCTCGCGGGAGTGCCCGGACACAACCACTCTGATGCTCAAGTAAGGCTCCAATGACAGCAAAAAGGCAGAAAGGAGAAGAACAATAGCCAAAGTAGAGAAGAGGAATGCGCGTACCTACCTTCGCAGGGAGGACCCCTATTTATAACCGAAGTATTGTGTATTTCACGTAGTATTAATGACGCATTTAATTAGAGAAGGATGTGTATCATACAACTGTCAAAAAATGTCTATTCATATATGTAGGTATGGGTAGTATAAGATATAGAGTATGATACTCCATGTACTCTAACAACCCACGTGTTCTAACAACCCATGTACTATGACATTCCACATGTGGGGTCAGTGTAGATGTCGTCGAGTTGGCCAGCCTACCAGGATCGTGGGCCTGAATATAATTGGGCTAAAAGGAAGATAGCTTAGTGGATAAGAGAGTGTCTGACAAGGATAAATCAATCGGGAGGAGTGAGAGGTCTCCGCTCGATGGGGTTTGGCTTGTCCCCAGTAGTTCTGATCGAGTACCTGGTCAGTGTGTCTGTCCGAATGATCATTGAAGTCCAACTGGATATGAAAGAGTCTTTCGATTGGTATCGAAGAAGGTATCCCGACTGGGATTGAAGGAGCCTCTCGATCAATATCGAAGGAGTCCCCCGATCGATATCAAAGGAGGTATCCTGTTCGATCTTGAAAGAAGTATCCCGATCGGGATCGAAGGCAATATCTTGAAAAAGATCGAAAGAGCCTGCCGACTGGTCTTGACCTTGATCTTATGACCAAGCATAATGCTTGACTTTCCGGGATATACATGGCAACATTTATAAATCCCGCATCACAAGCCTCTTCCTCAAGTCTAGTCCAAGGAGGTATAAATTGTTAGAGTAGGTGCCCTACAAGCCAACTATTAGATAGGGCTTTATGCACTCTTGTAAATAAATAACCTTTATTTCAATATAATTCAAATTTAGTATGACATTTATTTTATCTTTATACCCATGCTAGATGCATAGATAAAGTCCTTGAATATACTATAGTAAGATGTCGTGGTACTTATGATGACCATCATGAAATCCATCGATATTCACTGGATATTCTAAAATATGTTCCTAGTCAATTGGGCTGCCTGATAAACGAGGATAAAAGGTCGCTCGAGTGAGAGACTAGCATATGTGGTGTAGTATATCATGCTTCATTGGTAAGGACATAGAGATGTTCAAGCATACAGATGAATGATTATACGATAAGTTCATCGAACTACCCTCACACGGACTTTCCAAGTAGTTATCATTTATCAAGTAGATAAGTCCTTGGTTGTGGTTGTACACTAGTAGTTCTTATGACCCGGAACAACACTGAGACTCTATATGCTGGGACTATACTTTGACTCATTTACCGACTTCATTAGGGTCATCAGGTGGTGAGATTGGGTGTAGTAACAAAATATATAGGAGTCAGTGCATTGTAGTCAGGGATTCAACACACACATAGGAGTAGATATTCTATGTAATATATTGTAATATAGTGTATGAAATCTCTGATCAAAGTTGTAAGATGTGCTTTAGGAAAGGAGTTTCCTAGTTGCATATGATTTGTCACTATAAGATACATTACATGATTGTCGAATCAATATACAACCCTCGATGCACCAATGGTTGTAGATATGACCGGGATATATGAGAAGAAGGGATCAAACTGTACTTTAACTATAATCGACTGGTTCTTGCAAGCACTATTTAGTGATACCTAGGGAGTCATGGGGCGTTGTTGCTAGACGCTCTTACCATGATTTGTTGGGTGCTAATCAGAATTAGTTCTGATATCCTAGAATCAAGTAGTTGATCATAGGATGGGGCTATTAAAGGCATGCTCAAATAAAGGACGAGCATCGTCATGAATCACAAAGAGTTGTGAACCCACGACTAGTTGTATCCCTGAACTATTGAGGGTCACACAAGTATTAGTTTCCCTATTTCCCATTGAGAAAGTCAAATTCAAGTAGTTGAATTTGGCAAATAAAGTTTGATGTGATCAAACTATGAATTGATAACTAAAGTTTGAGATGATCAAATGTTATCATTAATATGATTATGATGAACTCACATTATTGGGATTTAGAAAAGTTCTAATATCCAATGGGCCAAGATAGAAGAAAGAAAATGGCTAGGTTTAATTTGTTTTTCTTAGCCATACATGTCTCTTCATTTTCCTTGGAGTAATTATGACACGTACATCTCTTCATCTTCCTTGTAGAAATGAAGAGACACACATCTCTTCACCTTCCTTGGAGAGATGAAGAGACACATATCTCTTCATCTTTCTTAGAGAGATGATGAGCTATAAATAGAGTGACCATCCTTGGAATCATGAGTGAGAAAAAGTGAAAGAAAAAAAGGAGGAGCTCCCTCTCCCAAGTTGCTTCCCCCTTCATCCTTCACAGGAAGAAGATAATATCTTCTTCCCTTTCTTCTATTAAGAGAAATTTATTGCTTTGTCTCTTATTCTCTTCTCAAAAAGAAGGATTGTTGTCTACCCTTGTTGAGGGTTATTTGGGTAGCATCCCCTTCATCTTCGAGGAAGAGTTTATATCGTCTCAACGAAAAATGACACTTGATCTCTAGTGCGATCAAGTGTTGGAAAGGTGACTCCGATCGTGGACTAGATTAGACAAAGGAAGTATGAGTTCGAGACAATTATCAAAAGAGCTATTTCTCTAAACCCGAAATAGTTGGTTACATCCCCAAACAAAGGTTGTTTGGGAGGTATGTTTTCGCTTGTTTTGATTCATTTGTATATTGATGCATGTGTTAATAGTTTTATTTAGATTATGCTTAAATAATTTAGTATGTTTAAATTAGATAGTTTTCCATGTCTAAATAAAAAGATTCAATTGACATTAGATGAATCAATCACATTATAGTTTATCTTTGTTATACTTCAAGGATCTTACTTGAATGATTAGATTGTAATGCATACTTAGATTAAAGATCATGCTCATGTTTGTTTTGGAAAATCCATATGAACACTCCTTTGATTTAATTGTTAAATTATAAAATAAATTTTAAACTCCCGTTGCGCATACGGGTGTATAAACATGATACGCGAATTTTGAATTCCGCATCAACATCAAATGCATAACCTCAAAAAGAAATCTATCATAACTTAAATGATGCATGTATAATATGACATGACAATATCAATTCATATTATCATGACAAGATAAATGTTTGATATGATGTCCTGACATGTGATGTGGCACACAAGCATGGTAATTATAGCACAAAGGAAATACCTAGATTTGTCATCTAAATATCAACATCTAATCACTATGTTGAATCGAGTATTTGACATAAGCAGTCTATCTCCCTCGAATGTGCCAAAACCCCACACTTAATACACTTTATGATTTTATTATATTTGTGTCAATTTTTATCAATCTCAAAACTTCAATTTTCATTGGCACACTAGAAAATCTTCTAAGATAAGATTTTAAAATTTCATTCTCAAGATATCATAATACCTTGAAAATATCCTAAAATATCAACTTCACCATGGTTGAGTTAATTACCCTTCCAATTTGGGTTGACACACCCTATACCCATCTAGTATGAAGAGATCACACTCTTAAGAACTCAATGCCTATTAGAGCTCATTAGGTGTACTAAGTATTTGTTAGGACCTGTATGAGCTAGAGAGAGGTAAATAGCTTTGATCGCTTCTTGTCTTGATCTTGTGCTCGTCGTTTGATGAGCAGCGGAAACCTTGATTCAAACTCGACGCCACATGCATAACTCTGAGATTTACTTTATATCCGCCTCTTAGGCCACTAATCCAAGGCCCTACTTCTAGTGATCTCTTCCATTATGAAACTCTCCTTCTTGTAAACCTTTTGGAGGTGGAGAAACCTCTTACAACCCTTGATTACAAGAATACAAAAAAAAAAATGAGAATTCAAAGACAAATGAAATTGAAAATGACTTTATAATCAAAAAATTGCTTTGCTTGACCTCTTGTTGCTTGGAAATGCCTCTTGATGGTTGGAATTGCAACATCACTTTGTTCCAAAACCTCCCAAGAACTGGCACCTCCGATTTGCCTCAAAACTCTCTTTTATAAGCTGTTGTTCAGGCTGATTTTCGTCTATCAATCAATTGCCATCGAATTTGATGATTTAAACTTGCAGAACGACTCATTTTTATCTTACTAATCGATTTGTGAGACTCATCAATTGATTGGTTACACCCAATCGATCAAACTAATAGATTCGAAAGTATTTTGTTCGCTACTACAGTGTCACCAATCAATTGATGAAACTCACCAATCGATTGGTGACATAGTAAAAATATTGTAGCAGTAAACTTTAAACCTGATTACTGTAGCAAACCCTAAAGTTATTGTAGTAAGCCCTAAAGTCACTGTAGAAACCCTAATTTTTGAGGTTTAAGTTTTACAACTAACCCTAGCTACTATAGCAACCCTAGTTACTATAACAAGAGCCCTAGTTACTATAACAAATCCTAAAAATATCTCGAAATCTCAATTTCGAGGTTTAGAGTTCATCGGTCGATCGATACGCCCTATCGATCGACTAATACTCATGTTTCAACTTTACCAAGTTAAATTATCATCTTTCTTGGTATCCGATTGACCTGAACTTACCAGGAATTTCTTTGCTCAGCATCCGGTCAACCTTGACCTATCGAGAATTTTCGTTGTCTAGCATCCGGTCAACCATGACATGTCGAGACTTCATCATTACCTAACATCCGATTAGCTTTGACCTGTCAGGACTTCCATCATCACCAAGTGTCTGGTTCTCCATGACTCATTTGAACTTTTCGTCTTATGTCAAGTGTTCATCTCCTAGCTGATATACCTTAGACTTAACCTAGTTCCTAACTAGGTTTGTTTAGTTTCTAACTAGGTCCGCTTACCCCGCCAGGACTTTCATTGCCTAGTTTCCAATCAGGACTTCTCTTTACTTAATCCTATTAGGACTTTCACTACTTAGTGTTGGTGCAGTTTGCACTAAAAGTATAACCCTAAGATTTTGATGTATAACAACAGGTTAAAGTTAGAGTGTTACTATTTAACAAGTTGAGCTAAGTGTGCAGGGTTGACTAACTTGACGGATCTAGAGGGCCAGACACCAGGCAGAAGTACAGATGTGCGATTCTGGCAGAAAGTCCTGCTGGGTCATAGAGGATCATACAGTTGGCAGGAAGTCCAGTCGGGTTAGGGAGGACCAGACGATTGGCTGAAGTCCGGATGTACGATTCTGATAGGAAGACCTGGTGGGTCAGAGATTAGACGTCGAGGAGGTGACTCGGAAAATGGTAAGTAAGGTAAGAAAC
>JBBUKS010000078.1:1452063-1466771 GCA_038050645.1 Hedychium gardnerianum | reverse complement strand
TACTTGTACCTCTTCCAATGGTGATGCATAAGTAGTAAATATTTGCTCAACTGTTAGAGGACAACTAGAACTTGCACCATGTGGTTTGGGAATTAAATTCGGACCCACTGCATCAAATATCATCATTTGATATGGATTTAATTGATCATAATAATTATGATTCCCTCTAACTGAGACTTGTATGGTTTGTCCATAATCCTCATCAGATATGAACGATTCGTCATGACATGTCCAATTATAGTAATTGACGGTAAAACTAAATCTACAAAGATGCTCTGACACTTTATCACAGTATAAATATTTATCATTGTGACACTTTCTGTACGGACATCTTATCTTATTCCTATTCATATACTGAATATTGCTAGATGCAAAATTCAAAAATTGTTTCAACTCATTCATAAACTCATCAGTTAAATCCCGTCATCCAGGTAAATTTTTTTGATACATCCATCTTCTTTCATTCTGCATTTTGTCTATTTGTAATATATTACAATATTAATAAAAACAATTAAACAACGCAATATATAATATACTTAATTCACATACAAATAAAACTAACCTATAAATTGAGAAGCGCTTGTGAAAGACCTAGTATTCCATAGTTGTGAACCATATTTAGAAAAAAATATTTACAAATACGTCATAGTTGGAGATTGAATCGTGAGTTATACACTATAACGATCAACCAAAGAATTGCATCCTTAATTTAAAATTTGAAATTAGAGGTACTTAAAGGGAAAATTATAAATTAAATATGTGTGTTATACCATACATCTAAAATGGGACTAGAAAGACGTTGGTGCCGCTCGCTTGGCTCGAGTTTCGAAACCCCTCGATTGACGACGGGGAGGCGAGCAATCTCGGAGTGGGGCGGTGCGCCAGTAGAATCGCTGCCGGCATACGCTCGGTTTCTACCTTCTTTATCTCATTGGTTTGTCTTCGCAATCGAGATTTTGGGCGAGCGATTGGTTCCATTTTAGAGGTGACCATCGGAGATTCGATTTTTTTTTTAATTTTTTTTGGGGGATTGGATTGGATTGGATTTTGAAGAGGAAGAGGTGGATAAGGGAGATCGAGATTTTTTTTTTTTGGATTTGGTTGAGATTTTAAGATTTGGATCGGGGAAGCAAGGATGACTTCCGTGAAGTCGTCTCGATCCAGGGCCTCGGCCCCCTCCGGGCCGATGGGACCAGCGGCGGCGCCCCAGGAAAATGGGGGTGGATCCGGGCAGGATCCCGGAGTCCAGCTCGCCGATAAGTTGAAGATCTTCAAGACTGAGAATTTCGAGCCCGATGCCTATGTGCAGTCCAAATGCCCGATGATCAACGAAAAGGTCACCTCTTTTGTTTGTTAGAATTCCTTTCTATGTTAGTTTCATGACAAGCATGTTTTTTTTTTCTTTCTTTATATGTCTATGAACTATTTGTGTAAAGTGGAGTTTCTTTCTTTCCTCTAGCCCTGATTTGGTTGACATTGTTGGTCTATAAGATGATACGGTTTTTAATTTGAGTCTTCCTTATTGATGTTATGTTGTTAGTGGTAGATGATAACGAAACATTTGCATTTTATTTTCTTGGAACTTATTGTTCCCCAATCATTCTGCATTGAAAACTTTTTGTCAATCAACTAATTAGTTTAAGGATAAAAAGATTCTCTGCAGGGAAAATGTTTAGTTAATTATTCATCATTTGCAGAGTAATTTATCTTGTTCTTAATATGTTTGTAATATTTTACACTGTGGTTTGGTCACTTTTGTATGTTTGGAGTGATATTATCGGCTTGCTTTTACACTTTAGAGACTCATTGGAGCATTATTAGAGGTTGGAAAGAGTAGTCTTTTCTGGAAATAGTTGACACATTATAACAGTGAATCACTGAACGAATATTTAGTTTAGTGGACATAAAAAATGTTTTAAATCACCATGCCATTTACTTATCACTACAAATTTGAAACATATAAGGATAGAGAGGGTTCTTGGTTCAGACAACACAAAATATATGAGTGTGCCTGTAACTTTAACCATTGAGGCATGGCCAATGATGCGTATTTTGAATCTTTTATCCAGAATTTCTCACCATTATGAGACTTTCATTTTCCAGTGTATTGCTAATACTTTTTGTTCTTTCTACTACTCTTCAGGAAATTAAACAATTATGCTACTATTTGCAAGATCTAAAGAAGGCTTCTGCTGAAGAAATGCGTAAAAGTGTTTATGCAAACTACGCAGCATTTATAAGGCGAGCTGAAATATTATTCAACCTCTTTATTGGTGTATTATTTTCATGGAACATTCCAGTTGGAGTTTCTATAAAACTTTTAAAAGATTATTTATTATTATTTTTAGGATCTGCCACTTTATTAATGATCAAGTTGTTTGCTTGGTAAATTTTAATTGCTGTTTGTGCAAGTGCTGTATCAAACTTTGAATATTTGGAATAGGATGTCATTTTTCTTTTGTTTCTGATGCAATCATTTTAACTGTTGAATCTAAGTTTTAAATGTTAAGATATCCAGAAAAGTAAGAATGATTGAAAAGCATTTTATAGCCTGTTGCTGTTGCTCCATAAGTTCCCATTTATGGAACATGAGCTATAGTGACCATTAGTTTAAAGAAAGGTTTACCCAATTTATGATAAGAAAAATTCAAAATATAATCTTGGATTTAGAAAAATGGTAAGATCGTAAAAAGTGGTTCACGAAAAATAATAATACATAGTTATTGTCTTATTGAACCTGATGGTTCATCATGTAAACACTAATATGGGCATGGTAATTAAGTGTTGCATCTTTACATAGATACTTCTTAAAATGAAACATTTGGATATGTAAGGTCTTTGGTTGAATAATAACAGTTTATAGTAACTTGCCAGGGGTAAACACATTGAGTTATTGACAGGTAACGTGGTTAAAATGGTGAGTGGTTAAGTGAATGTTCACCTCTTAAGACATTTTTTTATCAAGGGAGAAGCATACAAGATCACATATTCAACAATTCCATATAGCATAATGAAGTTGTTGACATGATAGAGATGAGGATATTGATGAGTGTGCCATCTTCAATGGTGTTGCCTGCATGGAAAATATCACACAAGAAACATATTAAAATTGCATGTTGTCATACTGACACTTTGATCAACAGATTTTGTTGCATGGAAAATTAACTTAAATTTGTTCACTTGAAGTTCTTTTCAATTTTTGTTCTGCACAAAATCTAAATAAATTCTGGAAACATTTACTTTTTAAGAGATGACTGATAGGTCTCACACTAAAAATTAAATTTTTTTGCTATGGCCTCCAACATATATTTTTATCAACCGATTAGAATCCACTTTTGCAAGCATTCTACTTACAAAAAGAGGAAATGAGTTCTGAATGGCATCCCTGGAGAAATCCTTTCTGTTGTTTTTCTCATTCTTCCTAACACTATTGATGTTTGCAAAAGAGGATCAGTTAATTCATTTAACCCATATAAATAAATTTAAATAATTGTTGGAGTCAAGTTGGTCCTTTTAAGACGATAATTTTTTTAACTTTTGCACTACATAAGTAAGTTGTTCTATTTCTTCTTTGACTATGATATTATCTAACTCATTTATAAGAATTAGTTCTAGAACCACTAGTGATATTTGGTTGGCATTGAAAAATATGACAGAACATTCTTAATTGTAAAGGTGTCAAAAATAGGTTGACTGAACCGAGTACAATCTAAGCCTAGTCTGCCCTTTTATGTGTTATGTTGAGTCCAGCTCAACACAAATTGTCACAGTTGGTGGCCCGACATAGGCCTGGGCCAGTTGGCGTGTGTCTGGATCAGCCGGCTTGGTCCTAGTTGACTTGTGCCTGGTTAGCTTGGGTCTGGGCTAGGGTTCATTCGGCATGTGCCTACGCTTGTGGGGGCAATTTATATTAAAACAATAAAATTGTTAAATAAAAATCAGAAAAACATAAAAAAAAGGAAACTTTTTTAAAAATAGAAAATACATGAAAAATTAAGAAATTATAAAAAACATAATAGATGGAAAAAAAAACTTATCTCCCATGATTAAATTAAAAATTTCTATTAAAGTAACTAGAATCATTATTTGATGCATTATTAAAAAGTATTAATTATTTAAATTATATCATAACAACTAAAACAATGAGAAATATTACAAAAAAATAATAGTATGATCACTATGAGGAAATTCAAAACCTTTAAAACTAATGATTCATTTTTGGATGAACCAGTTATTATGTCTATCTAATATATAGTCAAACATATATATGACTATGCATTATGACCACTACTCAAACATCAGAATTTAACACTATTCTATATCTCTATGCATTATGCCATGTTGCAAGTAGCTGGCCTGATTGTCACCTTTACTAAATTGTAGTCATATGCATTTTAAATTTTTTAATGTTTTTTGTTGGTGATAATGTTTTGGTTCATTGGTTAGTCCTTTACCTACCTGATCTAGAAGGTGATTTCATTTAATATTTTCCATCAATAGCATTTTTACTACACTAAGATGCTCAAGTATCAAAGGAGACTCATTTCTATATTTCAATATGCCAAATGCAGAACATCCAAGGAAATATCTGATCTAGAAGGTGAACTTTTGTCTATCAAGAATTTTCTTGGTGCTCAGACAGGTTTAATCCATGGGTTAGCTGAAGGTATTAACATTGATTCCCTGCAAGAAGGCTATGAAAGCAGTGGAGAATATGACATATCTAATGTGGAAGATGAAGAACCTTCGGATCTCGAGAAGTGGGCAGAGGAGCTTCCTGATAGGCTAGAAGTTCTATTAGCTGAAAGGAGAGTTGATGAAGCTTTAGATTCCCTCAATGAAGCAGAAAAACTAGTTGCAGAAGCAAAACAAAAGCAGGCTATAGGTATTCATGAACTTTCATTGTTGAAGAACACCATTTCTAAACATCGTAAGAAATTAGCTGATCAGCTTGCTGAAGCTGCTTGTCAATCTTCTACTTGTGGCGTTGAGCTTCGAGAAGCTTCTGCAGCTCTCAAAAGACTTGGTGATGGTCCTCGTGCTCATAGTTTATTGCTTACTGCTCATTATCAGAGGCTTCAGTACAACATGCAAGTTATTCATCCCACCAGTATGTCCCATGGAGGAGCATATACTGCAGCTCTATCACAGCTAGTATTTTCTACTATTGGTCAAGCTTTAAATGATTCTCAACTAGTCTTTGGTGATGAGTATGCTTCAGAACTGGTTGTGTGGTCTACAAAACAAACAGAGACCTTTGGGCATCTTGTTAAGAGGCATGCATTAGCCTCAGCAGCTGCTGCTGGAGGCTTACGAGCTGCTGCAGAGTGTGTCCAGATAGCCATTGGACATTGTTCCTTGCTTGAAGCTCATGGGAGGTTGTCACTTTCTTCTGTTCTGATGAGACTTTTTAGACCTAGTGTTGAACAAGCACTGAGTGCTAATTTAAGACGAATTGAAGAAAGTACTGCTGCCGTAGCAGCTGCAGATGAGTGGGTACTTACTTTTCCACCTGCAGGTTCACTCACATCAAATAAAACATCTACTACATTTGTGGGTAACCAACCCAAACTTTCAAGCAGTGCGCATCAATTTTATGCAATGGTTCAGGTGACTTAAACTGATTATCTAAGGTTCTTCTTTGCACACCATTTGATATTTGTGACTATAGCACTTTTGTATCTTCTAGTGAGAAGCATATTCAATTGGCTAGGATAATTAGTATGCAAACATTCATATTGAGTGTATGAAATATAAACAATTAAAATAACATATAATTTGAAGTATAGTATGATAAACATCTCAACTAATTCACATGCATCTGAAGTACAATCCCTTGACACTTGTTAGATGGCTTGTGATGTTTTATTATACTTTACCTGGAAGTGTATTAGTCCTTACAAATTGGAAATTTGATCCTGTTTATTAGATAATATGGCTGGAATTGGGTAAGCATGAAGCTGACATAAACTAAATGTTCAGGCTAATGTGGAGAAATGAGTCTCAAATATTCATCTTTTTTGGTATCTTAGGACTTCTGCATCGAATGGTTGCTTTAACAAATACATACTGTCGTAGTTTTAGACAATGTAACACGTGTTACTAAATTTGAGTACCTGGCATGCCATATTCAACATAAAATCTGTGCTAACACAGATGATAGTTTATCTTTTATTCCCTCAAACCAGCAGATTGAATAATCGATGGGGTCGGTGCATTGTTTGAGATTTCACATTGATTGAAGAATGAGATGATAGACACTTGCCTTAAAAAAATTGTAGAACACATTTCCTTTTTTATAAAAATGTATAAAAGAGAAGTCCTCAATAAAAAGTGATGATCAACATATAAATTGAAGAATGATTTGATTATCATGTGCTTAATCTGATTTTGATAGTTGATAAAGCCTTTAACGTTTGCTTGTAAGTTCTTTAGTCTTTAGAGTTGTAACTTCTATGACATAATAAGTCTAAGTTAAGGAAGAAAATGTAGATTTTAATAATTGCTAAGCTAGTTGCATTCTCAGTTTGATGATTGATGTTATGAATTTGTTTTATGGATGATTTTCTTAGTGTTTTTAGTCATGAGAAAAGGAGAAAAGGGGAGCTATGTTGGAAAAAGTGAGGAAACCTATGTGGTTAACTATAGTTCTTTGTTAAAGAGAGAAAGTGATAGGAGGTAGAAGCTAACAGAGGAGACGGGTAGAGTGCATGAGAGAGTTTTTTTTCAAAAAGATATAAGTGGAGAAGAAAGATGTGGGAGAGGATGTTGGAGTTTCTGATACAAAGAAAAGTCAGGAGAGAGAGTTAGAGAGTGGAACAAAATAAACATAAGGAGAGGGAGTACAAAAGTAAAAAAAAATGAAGTTCCAAAAATCATTGTTGGATTTTACTACCTGGTTGCTGAGCCATTTGGCACGATAAAAAAATTGAAAATAGTTGTTGCTCACACTAAAATATGAAATATTTTCTGATGTTTTTTTGCTCATAGTTGAATTTGTTGTTGTTGTGTTGTTTGATGTTTGGCACTGGCAGATATCTTGTATTAATTTGTGAAATTTTATGTTGAAAAAACATACAACATATAGGTTCCTTGTAACAATAATAGTAGCTATTAAGTGGCACATTCCTACTAATGAGTGTGTTAAAAGTTTTTTTTCCCCAAGAAAGGACTCCCTGACGGTAATGCTCTCACCCAAGGCGATCCCTTGGAAAATGCTAAAAACAATTGTCTCTCAAGAAAATTTAAGGTGCTTGGGTGCTTTACCTGACCTTAACCTGTTTAATTCACCAGATGTTTCTCTAGTGTCTGGTTCCAGTTCCTCAATGAAAACAAGAGCTGTAAAATTTCTCCTGATTTTCTATCTATTCCAATGAATTTAAGTTCATCTTTTCATATATATACTGAATCAATTTGCAGGATTTTTTCGAGGATGTAGGGCCACTTTTAAGCATGCAATTAGGAGGATCCACCCTGGACGGTCTTCTAAATGTCTTCAATGCATATATAAGTCTGCTGATAAATGCATTGCCAGGTTCAATTGAAGATGAGGCAAATTTGGATGTTCATGTGAATCGGCTTGTTCGAATAGCAGAAACTGAGAGCCAACAGTTGGCTCTACTAGCCAATGCATCTCTTTTAGCAGAGGAGTTGCTCCCTCGAGCAATATTGAAACTTTCTCCTACTTACCAGACTGGTGGAATTGATGATTCACGTAAAAAAGGGTTGGAACGAAACAATCGTCTTCCAGAACAAAGAGAATGGAAAAAGAAGTTGCAGCGATCTGTCGATAGATTACGAGATAGTTTCTGTAGGCAGCATGCCCTTGATCTTATATTCACAGAAGATGGTGAGGCTAATATAAGTGCAGAAATGTACATAAGTATGGACTTGAACTCCAATGACGAGATTGAGTGGGCTCCTTCACCAATATATCAGGTATTTAATTTACATGTTTTTACATTAATTTATAAGAGTAACTTCCTAACTCCTCTCTAAGTTACCTTTGTTTTCCTATAAATTCTACTTCCTGAAATATGATCCTAAAACTTTGATACTTCTTTTGAATACAAAATTACTCATGATTGCATTTGTGTACCATTTTTGCTGATAATCCAGATACTTTTGAATTGCATGGTTATACTTATCCTCCATTATGTATACACTGCTCCTTGCCATTTTACCCTCCATTATGGCATTGTGCAAAGACTGAAAATAGCCACCACACTTAAAGACTATTATTTCCTCCAAAGAAGTTTCAACCTTTGCAGTAGCTTCAGTCTCTCAGAAATTACTTTAAAGAATACTAAATGTGAATGGATGATGTGGTAAGTGAATGTTTAGGTGTTAGTTTTAAGGCTGGCTTTAATTACAAGGTTCAAACATGTAGAAGTTCTTTTGAGTTTAACAAAGGTTTGTCATAAATCATCTTTTTGAGTTCTCGTGTCTACGTGAGATTAATCATCTTTTGGTATAATAAAGTTGTATTTGTGAGTTTTTGTCTCTCTGTGATGTTTGTTTATGTTCATGTTGCATCACTGTGACTGTATATTTAACCATATAGCATAGTCTACAAATGCATAAGAGTTGACATGGTTCAATTTAGCAAATTTTTAAAGGAATTTCAAATCAAATCAAAATAGTTAGAAATTTTTAAACGGAAACTCAAAACTATAAGTTTCCAAATCCAACCAAACTGATTGGTCTGATTTTAATTTGATTTCCATTAAAGCCAAAAACAAAAAACAGAATATTTTTCATTTTTACACAAAAATTTGTATAACACATACACACACATATTATCGGTTGGTTTAATTTAATACGGTTACTATCTTCTCAAATAAGCTCTGAATTGAAACATAAATTATTCCTATTTTTCAAACCAATCCAAACCAATAAGTAAACTAGTAAAACTAAAGAAATTTTCACTTTGCATCTATAATTTATTTTTTGAGATTGGGGATGCCCATTCCTATAAATATAGGTACACTACATGTTTAACTGGCTAAGCCTTAAGTGTCTCAGTCCTTACATATGCTTAGACATCTTTAATTTTCTGAAATGAGGGAGGGTTTAGACATTGTTGGCTGGCCCAGGCACTTTGTATGTTGATAAGATTTTATTTTAATTGATTGAATGAACAAAATTGTATCAATGCCAATACTATACACATCTGCCTTTGCCCCGTAGAACATGCTTATTTCATACTTAAGGAAAATGATTCTTGTAAAGATAATGGTGTATACACAGCTGTAACAATTTTTAGAAATCCATTACATTCTCTTAGGTTTGTTGTAATTATATCTTTAATTTATCTACTTCAGTAGTTCACACTTCCAACTTATGGACTGTTGTGTCAGCTTATTCATTGTGGTTTCAAAGATGGACTGTTTATTTCAAACATTGGCTTCAACATCTTGTGGTGTCTGTTCTAATATTCGGGTCACTAAAAACAATCTTGTGAAGCTGAATATTTTCGTCAAAAGATGAAGTTCTTAACCATCCTTCATATTCACAAGTCAAATATTTTGTTCAGCAACTTTTGTGTGTGGTTCTGTAACAAACTGGGTTTTTTAGTTCATGTTTTTGCTTGTCAGTGTTTTTTCCCCTCCAAAAAATTGATAAACTCTCCCCTTTTTTTTTATAGGAATTATATGCAAAATTGAGTAGAATCGCAAGCATAGCCTCAGATATGTTTGTTGGTAGGGAAAGATTTGCTACTGTGTTAATGATTAGACTCACTGAGACAGTCATATTATGGCTTTCTGAAGACCAAGGGTTTTGGGAAGATATTGAACAAGGACCCCGACCTCTGGGTCCGCTTGGCCTTCAACAGGTATTGGTCTTATATTTTATTGTATTCATGTACTCTCAATCTGGGGGATCTAAAATTAGTTCTGTAACTTTTGTTTTGCTTCTAAAACTTGTTGTTTATACACCCATTTCAGTTTTACCTTGATATGCAATTCGTGATCCTCTTTGGACAAGGCCGATTCTTGTCCCGGAATGTTCATCAAGTTATTGTAGAGATTATTGACAGAGCTATGGCTGCATTTTCTTCAACTGGAATGAATCCTGACAGGTAACTATGTAGAGACTAACCATCAAGTATTTTGAAATTACTATGTTTATCTTGCTTTCTACTTATGAATATCTCTACATATACTTTTAGAGCTCATCCTTTCTCATTTTTTGGTAATCCAGGTATTCAGCTTTTCAAATGCTCATCCTTTTCTCATTGATTAACTATTAGGTTGATCGATCTATGCATCACTTCGGTTTATTAACTATCAAAATCATAGAAGCATTATGGTCTTTTGGCTGTAAACTTACAAAAATAGCAAACAGAATTGATAAAAAAAACATAAATTTTTTCACTATAGATGCCCTAAAATTTTTCTATATTTTCTGTACTATTTATAAATTTAATAATAAATTAGAATATTATAAGTTAAGAAATTAAATGAAGAATCGAACAGCAAGGCACGAATCAAACCCTCTTAGCTTGTGCCCAAGGTTAGCTCCTTTAGTCTAATGGCTTTTGAGGTGGGTATGACCTAACCCGATTAGTCTAACGATATGCTTAGCATGACACGACCAATTGACACTGCTATAGGTGACTAGGTATACCTTATTAGCTTCTGATCATACTTTTCATTTGCTTGTCTTTTGAAATTGATCTTATAAACTTTGTTATCACCATCAATTTTCTTGGTTTCATATGCTAACTTATGCAACTACTCTTTTGATTATGATCGAAATACTTATTATTAGTCTGTGCTTTATGCAGTGCTCTTCCTCCGGACGACTGGTTCTTCGATATTGGTGAAGAGATCATGAACAGAATTTGTGGAAAGACACAATTTGGCAACGGAGAGAGGTACCTCAACAGCCCCTCAGCACAATCCATTTCATCATTCAAATCGCACGGGAGTTTGTAATCCTATACAACCTCCCCCTAGATGAGGTTCTTGTAGGATATTCATTCTTTGGCTCATGGTTTATTCGCAATGAGTTTTGTGTTCGACAATTTCATTTGTTCTTAGCAAATTTTATCAAAAGTTTCTGAGTTTGCGATTCAGGCAGTCCAAACTCTATCTTGTAGCATTCTTTTTGCATCATTCACATAAACTTATACACCTTTATGAGCATATATGAAGTTCATTCTAACTTCCTGATGGCTTATTTGCCAGATTCATACTCGTTTTAAGTTTTTTTTTTTCAAGTGTAATAAACAATGACCTTATGGTGATTAGACAGTGATTGAGTAATTTTTTTCCTGTTTCTTGTCTGTGTATTTATTTATTTGTTTGGGTTAAGTTTAAAAATTTGTCTAATAAAAGGTAATATGGTGTACGAAACTTTTACCAAAATGGAATCTCGGAGAAGGATCACGTAGCCTTATTATGCTTTATTAGAGATTATTTTGAGATTTGAATTCATGATCTCAAGATCATATTAAATTTATCATTGTGTCAAGTCACCTTTAAAAAAAATTATCTAATAATTGTAAAGAATTTTATGACATTCTGGAAAGCTTGATCCAGCATTGATTGCAAACACAAAGTTTGTCAACACAAGGTTTTTTTCATCATTAAACAAACATTGGAAATTTGATGTGATAATATGAAAGTGATATATCATAGTGTGAATCCGACCTTAATTATATACCATAATAATAATTATTATTAAATTTAAAATATTATAATCTATTATAAATAATTTCTATTTCTTCAATTTTATTTTTAATATATTTATCGATTGACTATCATAATGTATATAAATTATCAATATATATTTTAGCCCTCTGAGAATATTTTTTTAAAAATTATCGTAGTCAATAAACTTTTTTACTATATTTTTCAAGAGTTAAAAACTCAGATGATATCGTGAATCTAGTTATTACGATTTGCTTAAAAGATTTTCATGAAATGATTATACTTCCTAAAGTGAATATATATCCACTCGTAGACTTAGAGTTTTTCATATCTGATATCCAATTCGCATCGTTGTATCCTTCGATCACAACAGGATATCTCGTATAGTGCAGTTCATAATCACAAGTATACTTCAAGTACCTCAATATTCTTGTTATCCCTTGCTAATACTCAACACCGAAATTACTCGTGTATCTATTCAATTTACTTATTGTGTAGGCTAAGTCTAGTCGTGTATAACTCATTAAGTACATTAGGCTTTTAATCACCCTGGAGTACTTTATTTGAGAGATACTCTTTCCTCGATTTTTCGATAGATGTTGACTCATATTTATCGGAGTTCATGCTAATGCAGTATCACCCTTGGTGAATTTATCAAGAATTTTGTCCATATAATGAGACTGACTTAGAACAAGTCTTTCTATGTCCTAAGAATTTTGATTCCTAATAGCATATCAGTCAAACTCATGTCTTTCATGTCAAATCTTGAGTTTAACATATCTTTAGTGAATTTGATTATCTTATCATTGCTCTCAATGATAAGTATGTCGTCTATATAAAAATATAAAATGACATAGTCATTTCATATGGCTTTCCTGTAGATACATTATCACATTTATTGATTTTAAATCAACTTTCCTTCATGACATTATCAAAATTTTCACGTAACTACTTTGGAGTTTGTTTCAAGCCGTATAACGACTTCACTAATCTACAAACCTTATTTTTCTGCCCTAGCGCAAAAAATCTTACTTCATATAAATTTCCTCTTCCAAATCCCCGTTTCGAAAAATCGTCTTTACATCCATTTGATGTGTTTTTAGATTTTATAGAATGACAATAGCCAACAACACTTTAATGAAAATATTCTCGACACCAGAGAATACGTATTAAAGTAATTAAGACTTTCACATTATTGGTAACATTTAATTATCAATCTAGCCTTGTACTTATCAATCATGTCATCTAATTTTATTTTCTTCTTGAAAATCCACTTGCAATCAAGTGGTTTACTTCCTTGAGAAAGATCTACAAGTTCCCAAGTGTGATTTTGTAAAATAAAGTCAATCTCAAATACAATTGTCTCTTCTCAGTGAGTTCCGTCAGAAGAGCCTATATCTTCTAAGTAACTTTGGAGATCACTTTCCAATATAAAAGTGATAAAATTCATTCCGAATGATTTTTTCACCCGAGCTTTTTTATTTTGTCAAGGCTCAACTGGTTCTTCTTCTTTTCCTTCTTATGTTTCATATGTCTGTTTTGAGGAACTTCCTTCCTCTCGAGTCTTATATGGAAATACATGTTCGAAGAACGAGACATTTCTCGATTCTATTATCGATTTATTGTGTCTATTCAATATTTGTGACTCATATACAAAAAAATCGATAAGTTATATGCATATCTAATAAATTTGTAGTCAATAGTTTTTGGTCCTATCTTAATCCTTTTCGGATCAGATACCAAAAATTTGGTAAGACACCCCCACATTTGCAAGTATTTGTAGGATGATTGTCTTCCATTCCACAACTCATAAGGGCTCTTATCTATTTTTTTCGGGGCACCTTATTTAAAAGGTAATTAGCTATTAACATAACTTTCCCTCAATGTACTCTGATAGTCCAAAGCTCAATTAAAGAGCATTCATTATTTTCTGTAGAGTGCGATTCTTTCGCTCAATAACACCATTTTATTGAGGAGTATAAGGAGCTATTATTTCGTGTTTGATCCCATGTTCAACATACAATTTAGTGAACGATGATATATATTCATCATCTCAATTACTTCAAACCACCGTAATCTTTTTATTAAGTTGATTTTTAACTTCATTACGATAAAGAACAAACTTCTTTATAGCTTCATCCTTACTTGTGAGATGATATACAAAATAATATTTCGTACTATCATCAACAAAAGTGATGAAGTACATATTCGCACCATGTGTTGGTGTACCTTTTAGGTCACACATGTCAGTGTGGATTAGGCCGAGTAGTTTATTGTTTCTTTTAATGTGTTGAAAGGAAGACCTTGTAATTTTCGCTTCAACACAAGTCTCACTTGTGTTTTGAGTCAAGGTGGAATGTATGTATACTTTGTATGTTTATTAATCTACGCAATACATCATAGTTAACATGTCATACTCTATCATGTCATAAACAGGAAGACTTAAACATATAAATAGAAGAACTTTCATTTTTATTAACCTTAGGCCTAATAATCATTACACTGAACTTGAGCAACCCATCGGTTATATAACCCTTTCCTACAAACATTCCATTCTTGGACAGTACAACTTTATCCGACTCAAAAATAATGCGGAAGTCATTCTTGCTCGGAAGTGATCTAGATATCGAATTCTTTCGAATCTTCAGAATATACAGTACATTGTTTAGAATGAGCTCATTGTTCGAGGTCATCTTCAGCATCACTTTACCTTGGCCATTGATGTCCGAGGTTGCTGAGTTATCTATGAACAACTTATCCTCATCTTTAACTTCTTTAAAGTTGTAGAACAACTCCTTATTACAGTACTGGTGACACTAGTATCGATCCACCATTGTCGCAGGTTTGAACCCACCAGGTTCAGTTTGGAGACCATGACACAGGGTCATCCATTTTTGGTCCCTCGTTCAGGTTGCCCTCATACTTCTTGACGCCGGATAAGATAACGATTATCCTGCAGGCTGACGAGAAAAGGGGAATTAAGGAGAGGGCAACAAGAAAAAATAATCGTCCTCTAGGTTTTTCCAAGAAAAAGAAATTTTATATTATAAC
>JBBUKS010000078.1:1421684-1444382 GCA_038050645.1 Hedychium gardnerianum | reverse complement strand
CGAGATTGAGTTTTAACCCATATCTCCTTAAAGTGCCGAAAGTTTCTTCAATGTCAGTCACCAAATCCTCGCCCCGAGTAGTCTTAATCAAAATGTCATCCACGTAAACTTCGATATTCCTCCCGATCAAACGCTCAAAGACCCGGTCCATCAATCTTTGGTAAGTCGCCTCGGCGTTCTTCAAACCAAAGAGCATAACGGTATAACAAAAAGTCTCTGTGGAGGTGATGAAACTTACCTTCTCCTGGTCTTCATAGGCCAGAGGAATCTGGTGGTATCCTTCGTAAGCATCAAGCATGCAGATGAATTCATACCTGGAAGTAGAGTCCACCAATTTGTCGATGCGAGATAGCGAATAACAATCTTTCGGGCAAACTTTGTTGAGATCCCGAAAGTTGATGTAGATTCTCCATTTGCCACCTGGTTTGGGTACCAATACAACATTGATAAGCCAGGTCGGGATTTGTACCTCACGTATATGCCCCGCCTTTTTGAGTCTTCTAACTTCAGCTTGTATCACCAGGTCTGGCTTGGTGATAAATTTTGCTTCTTTTGCTTGACTGGTCGAAAGTCAGGGAGAATATTGAGATGATGAGCCATCACGTCCGGAGTGACCCTAGTGACTTCGTCAGGTGACCAAGAAAAAATATCATGATTACGAGATAGGTACGCAATCAATATTTTTTTTAGCTCCGAGCACATCTCTGCTGCTACCTGTGTGGTCTCATCCTGTCTTGTAGGATGTATTTGTATTTCTTTCTTCCCCTCGGCAGAACGAGCTATGGGTGCCTCTTGAATGGCCTATATCACGACGCTTTGCAATCGGGGAGCTTTGCGAGATTCTATTTGACCAGGTTAACATAACACTTTCGTGTTGCCAACTGATCCCCCCTAGCCTCACCTACTTGGTTACCCATCGGGAAATTAAGCTTCTGATGATAGGTAAATACGACCGCCTGAAAATCGCTCAACATTAGCCGCCCGAATATGACGTTATATGATGAGGCGACGTTCACGATGAGGAAGGATACTCTCTTGGTCTTCCTTGCAGGTTCTTCTCCTAAGGATAATGAGAGATGTATTTGGCACATCAATTGTACCTCATGTCCTGTGAACTCGTATAAGGAGGTGTTCACCGGCAACAACTCTTCTTCCTCTAATTGCAACTGATTGAAGGTGTGCTTAAAAACTATGTAGAAAAAGCTACCCGTGTCAACAAATATTCTTTTAACGGTGTAATTGACGATCTAAGCTTCGATCACCAATGCATCGTCATGCGGAGTCTCTACTCCTTCTAGATCGCTAGGCCCAAAGCTGAGGGTGGGCCCGGACTAGTCTTCTTTCTCGACGCTTACTCCATAGCTCTCCAATCGCCTCTCATACGCCTTTCGAGCCCTAGTGGAGTCCCCGTCTATTGGTCCTCCAGTGATCATATGGATTATTCCCCGAGCATCCATCTTTTCTTTTCCTTTACCTTTATCCTTCTTCCAAGACCCATTTGTTTGCTATCGGGGCATAGAAGGAGATTTCTTTCAAGAAGGGGAAGACATTCTGGTCGGGCGCTGATTCGGAGCCCCCGATTCTATAAGACGAGGTTGCGAATATGGCATACCACGTCGTTCCCGGGCATTTTTCCTCTAGTCTGCTGTCCTCTACAACTCTTGGGCATACTGCTGATAATCCCGAGTAGAGTGGGTATCAATTTCATGGCAGACACAATACTGGCTTCGTGGTTGTATTCCCGCCTTGAGGATTAGATCAGGTGCGACCTCGATCACTTGAACAACATGATCCTCCCTGGACTTGGGATATCTCCGTAAGAGGAGGGGAGGTGCTCTCCGATCCGAGAGTCCGGGAGTAAGAGTCTGTATTGGGGTTCTTTCTTTTTGGAGGACTGAGCTTCCTCTACTTGAATATATCTGAGCGCCCAGGCTTGTAACCCATCGAAATTCGCCGAAGGCTTCCTCACCAAATATCAAAAAAATTCTCTGTTTATCAAGCCTTGTGTGAAAGCATCGACTTGTATCTCCAGAGTGATGGAAGGGGCGTCCATGGCCACCCGACTAAACCACTACAAATATTCCTTCAACGACTCTTTTGACTTTTGTCGAAGGGCATACAAGTCATGCGGTGTTTTCTGATACTTCTGGCTAGCGACAAAGTGCTGGAAGAACAGGGTCCTAAATTCGTCGAAAGTATGGATGGACGACGCTGGAAGCTGGCCGAACCATCTCTGCATAGGGTCAGAGAGGGTTGTCAAGAAGATCCGACATTTAATGTCATCCGAGTATTGATGCAACATGAAGGCATTTTCGAATTTGCCTATATGGTCTTCTGGATCAGTGGTGCCTTGATATTCTCCAATCGCCAAGGCCTAAAAATGTCGGGGTAAGATGTCCGTCAGCATTTTCTCAGAGAACGGTGACCCTGAAGGGGCTTTGGTTCCTCCGGAGGTAGTAACCTTATTCTTCTTTTGGAATCCGGGGCGGAGTGTTCTCTTGGAGTATTCCGAGGATGACGCCTCTCTCTGGGTGGCCCTGGTGGGAGGATTTACCCTTGTAATACCGCTTGAACAGTAGCAACTACCAACTTGTCGAAGTCTTCTATCACCATAGTGATTCTATTTGGATTGTTGTCGGTGTCACTCATCTTGATGTCCTGGTTTGGGTCTTAACTCAGAATTCCCACAGACGACGCCAATTGGATCCTGCCCAAGAATGTCAACGCGTGACTCACTGGTTCCCTGGAGTAGAGGTTGGATGGATTGCGTATCTCCAGGCAATAGAAGAGCTCTTCAGGGATGGAGCAGAGGAGAAGAGGTTCAATGGCTATGTATGAGAAAAGGAAGATCTATAAAAGGAGAGTTAGAGGAACAATCAGGAGGATTTCTGGCATTATCTCTCCGACACTCAAGTCAGTTGAGGTGGAAAAATATGAAAGAAAGCTAGAACTTGTATATGCGAGGGTCTGTGTGCACGTCCCTGCGATTGTAAAGGTGAACCCTTTTTATACTGTTGAGATCATGGAGACCTTTTGTGTTTCTTTCTCACATTCCCCGTAATGTTACTCATATTTAATTAACCTTTTAATTCATCATTTAATAGCGATGTTTCTCAGGTTAATCGAAGGATAATGCTTACGTTTGTAACATTCTTTTGAGGGCAACATTTGCCCGTTACCGGAAGATGTGAGAGTCTTTATGACGATCACCTTTTTATGTTTGGAAACCTTTATTGACCGAAGGATCTGGGAGGTGCCTATAGTCGAGGGCTGCTAGAGCCGGGGGCTACAAATTCGAGTGTTGCTGGAGCCAGGGACCATAGAAGTCAGGTGCTGCTGGAGCCGGAGGTTACAGAAGTCGGTGCTGCTGGAACCAAGAGCTATAGAAGCCGGGGGCTGTGGGAGTCGGGGGCTACAGAAGCCAGGGGCTGCAGAAGTCGGAGGCTACAGAAGTCTGATGCTATTGAAACCGAGAGTTATAAAAATCGAGGACTACTAAAATCAGGAGCTATAAAAAATCAGGTATTATTGAAACCAAGATCTATAGAAACCGAAGATCACATGTCATATCTGTTAGCACTTGACCTCACACACTATACTATGTGAATTTTGTTGGATAACCTCTGGATCATCAGACTTGCAATAATAAAAAATAAAAAGAGAGAAGAGTCGAGTTTTCTTCAATAAGGGAGAATGACGTAGACTAGGAAATAAATAATTCAGAAAGAAAATAATTTAAAAAATAATAAATTCAAGATTGGTGCATCCGTAATAAAAGAAAAAATTTGAAAGATATTAAAATTTAAAAAACATTCAAGATTGGTGCCTAATATATATATATATATATATTAGTAATAAATATGAAATAATTATAATCTCCATTAAAAATAATATATATTTTTATTTAAAATATTTATTTTATATTTGTTATTTGTAGTCTATAAAACGAGTATAGAGTCTTCTATTTTAATGAGATTGGGATTAATATAATTTTATATTTAAATTTTCTATGTAAGTGTTTTTTCTTATGTGTGAGATTATTTTCTTTTTAATTTCATCAATCTTGTTCTAAGTTCTTTTGTGGTTCTACCGCTCAAATTTGGTATTGTGTTTTATCATATTTTCATGATTTTACTGACTATTTTGTGTGAATAATAGGTTAGTCCTTTACATGTATATTTCTGCTCTATCAATTAATATCTTAGTTATTTTGTGTAAATCAATAAATTGATCTTTTATTAAAATATATTTTCGCTACTTCACCAAGTTTATACATGCTTTTTTTTTTAATTCAGGTATTTCTTTGAATCCATTAATCTAAAGATACATAATTGATAGTAACGTAGTAGGATTTTTAATTAAAGAGAGATTTTTAAAAAATTTAAATATTAGTGTTGATTAATTTTCATAATTAAAATTTTAAATTTAAAAAATTAAAAAATCATAATTTATTTTAAATCGATGAATTACGAAAAAAAAGAGCAAAAAAAAAAGAAAAAGTTTTTTAAAAATATCCTAATTTATTTTAAATCAATTAAATTTTAAATTTGATCTGATCATAATTTAATCAAATTAACTCTAAATCAATTTCATTTTGAACCAACGTATAATTCTTATCTCCGTACTTATTCTTTGAGATAAAATTTTTCTATTAATCATTAAAATAAATACAAAAATGCAAGTATCTCATCATCTAGTAATTAATATTCTAAATTTTTTATTTTATTAATTAAAATCATCTTATAATAATCATAATTAAAATTAAAATTATAAATATTTAAAAATTACTTAAATATTATTATCGTTACGTCATAATCCGGGCACCTACACACGTACCCTTACGTATTCATGGTGTTGTGGTTGGATTCATGCATGCTAATCCGGGACCACACTTTGCTTGCTAGCCCATTGGGTCACTACGTACATATCTAAAAAAAATATAATTAATCAAGTCGGATAATGTTAGATTTAGAATAATCAATTCGATTTCATGAAAATTTCTCACCGGCCACCAGGATAAATCGAAAAGCGCTAATAGAGGTCCATCCAAATGGTCAACATTTTTAGGCTCGTTTCTCATTAGAAAAAAAATTCTCTACAATATATCGTAATTGAGATTTAAATATTAAATCTCTTGATTATTTATTAAAAAATATAATTTTCTCGCACCTTTGTCCCGGAAGCCACTATGTACCTACCTAACCTACACGCACCATCCAATCATGCTAATACAGGACCACACTTTTTAGTCCATTGAGTCACAATGTTGCTTTAATTTGCATGCGTTGCTTTGTCCAACCATGTTGGTGCGTTTGCGCATCTTGGTTCATCCTAGTACGAATGCCACTCGGAGGATCCGATAGTCATCGCTAATATGATAACTCTTTTTAAAATATTATTTTTTAAAATAAATTAATAAATTTGTTATTAATTTAAATTAATTATTATTATTATTTTCAAATATTAGAATAAATTATTAAACTTATTAATAATTTTTATATTGATTTTAATATAGAGTTATTATCTAATAATCTTTTCGGACAAACAATAGAGTGATATAATTAAATAATTAAATTATTTCAGTTATTGGAGATTGATCCTTTTGAAGTGATTATTATTGAAAATTAATCCTCTCGAAATATAATCATCATGTATCCTCCGTGTTGATCTTGGAACGGACTGACGGAGACGCTGGGGGCGAGCGTTTCACCTTTTGTGTCATCATCATGCCCCTTTCTTTCAGCCTTTTCTCTATGTTCCTACTAGATATGATGCATGTCGCCCTATGATATACACCGTAAATTATTAAACTCATCAAAAGAACGTCTTGACATTTACTTGCATAATGAGATTAGGTTAGGACTTATCTAAGAGCGCCTATAAAAGGGGTATCTTTGAGGTGCCATTACACTATGAGTTTTCTTATTTTCGGTCAATAAGTTTAAAACTTCAAGTAAAATCTAGAACAAAGTAAAAAAAAAAGAGACTTGCACGCGATTCACATATAAACAATCACAATCAAACGAGACTCTTTTAAGTCACAACGACTCGAGTCTTACTTTTACTTGTGAAAACATAGTTCAATAAAAGCCATTCTTTCTATGGTTTATCAAACATAAACGAAGCCCTACTTCACCATTTGCTAAAGTGAAGAAAAGCTTTTTTGTTTCTACAACGAGCTAACTAACTGACCGAACCTAAATCTATTAGATGATCACCTTATTCTCCGACAAATCATCTATTCTAAAATTCCAATCAGATTAGTTCTTCGTTTGTGGTGAATACATAACAAACATAAAGTTGAAAGCACTAAGGGAACTTTTGTGGTTCTCCCAATCCAAGTCACATCTCACTTCCTATTATTTCGCTTTGCGACCGAGTCTCTCATTTGTCGATACAACAATTGAGTGAACTTTCCTTGTTTCTTCCTCGAGACATTCCACATAAGATGAGCTCTCTTTTTTATATTTCAATTGGTATCGAGGGCACATAAGAACATGGTGCTTGACAAGCACTGTGGAAATAAAAATTTGTGAAATCATTGAAAGATGAGAACACTTTTGACACTGTCTGTGATGATCATGGATAGAATTGATGCCTGATGAGACAGATAAAATTGTGCTTAAACTGACACTTAATGAGATGCCAAGCCAAGCATCAGTGGTGGGCTAGAGAAGAACAGAGGCATCTGTTATAATCGAACAGAAACAATTATAGAAATGGAATTCCTGTAGCATTGATTAGATTAGGGCCGTTAACGAGTCAAGTCGAGATAAACTTTGTGATGTTCAAGCGATAAGAAAACTGAGCTAAGTCATTGAAATGCAAGAGAGAGATTCACTAAATAACATTCACATCATTTGAATAGTAAATCAACTCACTTGCCTCATTTTTCATCTATTTTCATTATCATTTTTAACATCATCCTTAAAGAATAATTTGAATAAATAAAAAAATAGTTTGATGTATGAACCTCACATTAATATAAGTTTTGGAGAAAGAGTTTATTGTCTAAATTATTTTCATGACTCAAATTCATGACTAATAACAACAATTTCTTTACCGCAACAAAACTTTCCTTCGATAATTTGAATAAATGATGTCAGAATTTCATTAGATATTGGTCTAAAAATAACAACAATAATCTGCAACCATAACTTCGCATGCTGCCATCTTCTGATTACTCCATATGTGACGTTACCTTGCTGATATCATGATCACCGTTAGCATCGACGTACACTGTAGTGGATCTTGGTTAGTTGTATCGATAAATAGCATCATCAATTAGAGGTCAACAAAATTAGATTAAATCAAATAAATTCATTTTAATTTATTCAAAATTTGATTTTTTTTATAAAAAAAATTAATTATTTCGATTCGAATTTAAAATTTCTTATTTGGTTAGTGATTTTTTGAATTGAATCGAATTTTTAAATCGATCGAATCAAATTTTTATTAAATCAAATCGAATTTTTAAACCCAATTAGAAAAATTGGGTGTGTTCAGTTCAATTTATTTAGTTTTTATTGAAAATCCAGTTGATTCAAGTCGTTTGAAAAAAATTAATTCATTCAGTTCAATTTAATTTTAATCAAATACTCATTCCTAGCAACAATTAACCTCGGGTTACGAAACAGATAAGATAGGAGTCCATTCTTAAGAGGCAAGGAATGTCCTAGTTGTCTCACTCCTTTTGCAAATGTTTCACTATAAATAACACCAACTAGAGCTCATCCATGGCAGCGAATATCGCAGCATCCATTGACAGACTGAGCACGATGGATTGGAGACCAGTGGCCGCCATGCTCGCAGTGGATGTCGCACTTGCAGTGATGAACGTCATGGTCAAGAAGGCACTGAGCGAGGGCATGAACATGCTCGTCTTCATCACACTCAGGCACGCAGTGGCTACTCTCTTCGTCTCCCCCATCGCCTTCTTCTACGAGAGGTACAGCATTTAAACTCACACCGATATGATCGATCATCCCCACATGAACTAGCTGTTCATGTTGCTTGATTAATTGCAGGAAGATCAGGCCAAAGTTGACTCTGGAAATCTGCTTGTATCTCTTCTTCATCGCCATGTTTGGGTACGATTTCATCTTTGATCGATGCTGAAACATTTGTTCAGAATATGAATGAACAGGTGTGTTATGTTTGCACGCAGTGCTTCTCTGACTCAGTTCCTCTTCTTCCTTGGACTGGAGCACACCTCTGCCACATTTGCCTGCGCCTTCCTCAACATAGCCCCTGTCTGCACCTTCCTGATATCCTTAGCAATGAGGTAAATCAAAAACTCTTCTGGATTCGGATAGAATTAAGAGACCTATAATATATATCAAATCAAAGCTCGAAAGCATACTTCCTCTTTTAAAGTTGCTTACGAAATAATCTCTATTCTGTTTCTTATGTGCACAAATGCAGGATGGAGTTTGTGAATCTGAAAACAAAGGAAGGTAGAGCAAAGGCAGTCGGGACACTCGTTTGCTTCCTGGGCGTGCTCGTGCTGACATTCTACAAGGGCGGGGCATTGAACAGAAGCAGCAGCAGCAGCAACGCAGGAGGATCGAGAATGGGAGGAGCAGAGTATGGATCGAGGAAATGGTGGATGGGTTCCATTGCAGTGATCTTTGGGTGCGTGAGTTGGTCGGCGTGGTTCCCGTTGCAGGCCAGAGTCGGGCGGAAGTACCCTGCTCTGTGTTCATGCACAGCCCTGGTGTTCTTGCTCAGTTTCCTGCAGGCCGCGACCTTGAGCTTGGCCACGCAGAGGGGAGCCTCAGTCTGGATCTTGAGGAAGAAGATGGAGATCGCCACTGTCATTTTTTCAGTAAGCATCCATCTTTTGGACACTTAATTACTTATCGATATAACAGTGAAAGACGCCCCACGGACTGGGGTAGACAGTTCATACAGAAAGAGTTATCACATATAAGTTCAGAATCAAAATTATCATTGTTTAATCCTGACTAGCAATCTAATGTAATCCCTCTTTTATCCAAATTTAAAATTAATTATGAAAGAATTATTTACCATAGGCAGAGTTTAAAAGATTAGCAACCTAATGTAACCCCTCTTTTATCTGAGTTTGAAATCAATTATGATAGAATTATTCATCATAGACAGTTTAAAAGATGAGGAAATTTTTTGAAAGATGTATTTAAGATAATATTAATAGGGGATCGAACCTAATTAATAGTGTAAGAGTGTAAGAATATTCATATAAAAAGACTAAAGACTGGGTATTTCTTCTCCAAGTTTTGTAAACAAAGTTAACTTTCTGAATGGTCCAAAGGATGATGTGCCAATTTCATGCTGCTTCAACTTTAATTGATGTAAAGCATAAAGAGAAGTTGTTGATGGAATTTGTGTTGAACATATTAATGCAGGGGGCAGTGGGGTCTGGGTTTGGGATTGTAACCATGTCATGGTGTATAGAACAGAAAGGGCCAGTGTTCACTGCTGCATTCACTCCTCTGATACAGATCCTGGTGGCCGTCATCGACTTCGCCTTCCTCCACGAACAAGTCTACGTCGGAAGGTATGTGATCTCTCCGAGAGTTTAATCGCGTGCTGCGAAAAAAATGTTACATTTGTTGTTGTAACTGGCAGTGTGTTGGGGTCAGTTCTGGTGATTTCTGGGCTCTACTCGCTACTCTGGGGGAAGAACAAAGAAGGCAAAGGCAGTGGTGTCGTAGCGAAGGAAGAAAACCGAGTTAATGGAGAGGACCATGTGCAAACTCCAACTGTTTGAATGCTTAAAGAACATCTCATTGTAGAAAACTACGCGCTCATTATTGATTTAACCTTGACTTGACTCGAGTTCCGTAAAGGCTTATTCGATTAGTGACTTCTTCGATCAAATCCAAGCAACATTTGGACTTGCTTTTAGGAGAAAACGACTTCATAACTTAAGTTTCTAGTAGTTTGATCACCATAAAGACATTAGTGAATCATTCAAACTCCTAACTTTTTCTTATTTTTGACTTTCATTACAACTAGAGTACCATAAGAAACTTGAGAAACCTCTTTTTTTAAAAAGACAAAAGTGCCTAAAAGATGAGATTCTTCACATTTAGAGCACGTTACAATGTACCTCTTTAGCCGTTTCTACAAAACTAGCGACAAAAATATCAAAGTAAAAAAAAAAAAGTTTTTGTTCATATTTCTTTTTCAACTTTGAACAATCTTTAATAATATGCCTTTATTTTTTTAATAATAATGACAAGACAAACAATTGATTTGTATAATTGGACAACAACCAAACATTTCTCATCTAAGGTTGCTTTTTCCCATTTCAATCATAGAATCAAGAATTTTGTGTCTTCCCTTTAAAATTTTATATCCATCTTTTTGTACTAAAACCATGATTCACACATTACATAAAAAGGGTGCAACTCCAGATGTTATTAAATTCTCAATATCAAACCTCACTGTAGCCATAGTGAGAATAAAATGAGTTTAAGAAATTGACTGAGACTCGATGCTTCTTTGCATCGTCTCAGTCTACAAACTGTAAGGGAAACCCAAAGGATCGTCACTTGAATATGCACTCTATTGAGTCCAAGTACACAAGAACTACATCAAACATGGAGTAGTAGAAGAAATCCACCAAAGAAGGGCACACTGAAGCAATAAAATTATCTTTTGCTTCCCAAATGTTACTAATGTAGCAAACCGAATGAACAACAGTAAATGGCACGCTGTAGATATTGTAGCTGTGGATGAACTGATGTAGTCTTCCTGACTTTCCACTCTTTTTGAGTGAACATATTTTTCACTCTGTACGTTTTCACAACAACAAAAAAAGGAAATTGCTTCAAAGCAGACTTCACCTATAACAGCACGGCAACAAATATTTTTGCGAGGAGACTAAAGGGAGTGGCCAGTCAATGACAGCAGAAACAGGAACTCCAAGCGGATTAAAATGTAGCAGTAGAAGAAGTTGACTTACCTCATAATCAAGAGAGTATCATAAGGAAGTTTGGATGGACTGCCAACAATTCTCAGGAACTGAGGTGGCAGAGTGTGTAGATCATCTGTGTCTTCATTCAGCAAAGAAGCATATCCATGGTTACACTTGGCTAGACCAAGCACTTCAAGGTATATAATTACAATTTGACCATGTCACAAACAGCCTTGAAAAAAAATTATTTAGTTTAGTTGCTTAAATACAAGTTCTTGAGCAGTTTATCAAGCGGGAGGTTTGCTGGATGAATTAAGTATATAATTAGATGAGTTCTAAAATTTTATGGCACCATCTATGAAATCATAGAACAACATACATACGAGAAGCCGAGCGACTCTTTGTGAGCATGTAGTTAAGAGGTTGCTTCTCCTTGCAGACGTATCCTTTTGTTACCAGTTCCTTCAGCTACTGCATTGCTTTCAGCTGCTACTGAACACCTCCTATAAGGCTTAAACCCTGATTGATGAACCTTGCGCTTTTCATGTGTTATATACATTTCTTCCTTTGATTTGTCGCCTTGTTGGTTCAGATTGGTTGAACAGCATACGGTGTTCTTGTGATTAACTTTTGATTCACTGGCTTCTTTATTTCTCAAAGTGGTAGCTTTCTCAGTATGTGAAGGTGAAAAACTTTGTGGAAGTACTTCTCGATCAAACAATGCTTGGAAGGCTAGTCGACCCTAACAAAAACAAGATATAGTAGATATTTAGTGATACATACTTGAATGTCCAATTGATTAATGGGTCACAAGAAATTATCATATTCTAACCTCTGAAGAGACCTTCAAGGATTCATTCAAACTTCCGCTACTTCTGAGCCTGTAATGGTTGAACCCACATTCTGAAAAATTGTCGTAGTCTTTTTTCCCCTCATCATTCACTCTTTCATGTTTCTTCTCCATGGTGTATGTTTCTACCTCGCTACTTGATGCCGTATTGGATCCACAAGAAGAGCGATCCACTTTCTTCTGATTCCTAGCCTTATCTAAATCAGAAGATCTGTGAGCTGCTAATGTCTTTATCTTGCTGGATCCGGTGTCTTTAAGCTCCTTAGAATTCTCATCTCTTCCATCACAATCATCAGAGCCAGAAGAAGATGATGATTTAGAAGAGACATGATGAGGTTTTATAGCCTCAGATTTATTTTGATCTTCAATTTGCTGCATCTCTTTTGGAAAATTCTCATCAGCTGTAACATGAACTGGAAGTTGAGCTATGCCTGTACAGGGAACATTTCTGTTTGGAGGAGTAAATGCAAAACCAGCAAGAGGAAAACATGGCAATAGACCCTGAGTTGCCCACCAAGCAGCCGCAGCAGCAACTGTAGCCGCAGCTATAGCCTCCAAGCTTGGAGTTGGATTCATATGTGCATTATGAACTTCTTGGATATACTGGGTTGAATGAAGCACTGTAGATGGGCAGAATGATGCGGCAAGGTTTGCTGCAGCATGAACCGCTGGATTTTGTAGCAAGGTAGAAACAATAAGACTTGGAAATGTGGATGAGTTGAGGAATGTCCTATACACATCTTGATCATTGTGGAGATGGGTAAGAGGTACAGAGGCTGTATGCGGGTGATGAAAATAACTGATTGTCGATGCATCCTGGACTGGTATAGTAGAAGCTAGGCTTCCATTTGCTTCGTCACCTACTTGGTCAGCTAGTAAAAAAGGGTTCTGGCTATCAGATGCATCAATTTGCATGCTCTGTCCACAATTGCTAACATGCATAGTAGACTTATTTGCATGGGTTTGATCACCTATAGATGAATCTAGTATTGTCAGCCCTTCAAGTTTTGATGTTTTTCCTTCATCTTCTAGACCCAAATTGCTTTGCTGCTGTGAAAACTTTCTTTGGTGTCCTTCAGTTTCTTCTTCTATAAAAGATTTACTATTCTCAAGAGGAGCTGAAGACTTGTCGGTTGCAATCTTCTCCACCATTATCTCCTTAGTTGGCAAGAATTCAATAAATGCACTATGGCTGGAAGAGATCTTGTTTAAAGAAGAGATGGAATTAGATTTTGCATCTTTAAATGCATTAACAACTTCTGAGCAATTGGCATCTTCTGAAATACTTTTTTTTGATAATTTCTGTGTTGCCATTAACTTCTAATCAAAGCAGATAACAAATATATAAGTTTTGGAAAATGCACAGATCTATTAATTTCATGAAAACCTAGAAAAACAAGTGGTTACCTCTCCAGAAGAATCACTTTTGATGTCTATTACTTGATTTTCGCTAAGTAGAGGCATTGATTTTTCTGGTTTTCTGCTCATTGCTTCTTCAGAAGCGAGAGTGCCAATGCTGGACTTTCTTGGATATGGACTGCTTGATTTTCTTTTAGGTCTTGGAGGAGGTATATCTATATCATGAACTTGTCCTGGGGCGATACCTTTCTCAACTGCTTCTTTTTCAAGCTGTAATTTTACTTGGTTTAGCCGTAGTCTTGTTTTTTTTTTTTCTATCAACTGTTTAGAACCCAAAATCTATATTTCTTTACTATGAACAAAAAGTGCTATAGGAGAGATAAAAATAACTATGCAATTTGGAATTGTAGGAATTGAGTTGTCCACCAAAAATAGAAAGGCATGTAGTAACACAAGAATAGATAGTAGTTCATCTCCAAGTTCAATTGCCTAGATTGGACCATGCTAGCCATGGAGGTCACCCATATAGAGCCAATCATTGGATATACAAAGCTTGATGTGAGTTGCGCCAATATATCTTGTTGAAGCAAGACCTAAGTCTGAAATTAAGCCAACAAATTTTAATGCAAAAAGCCCTAAAAGCCCTTTTTTCCAAAAAGAGCCAGAAGTCTCCTCTTTAAAAGGCTTGAATCAGGACCCTTGTTAGAGATTTTTCAAAACATACTCGATGTTCATCAGAATCTCGTTGGAATTGATCGACTATGGATGATGATAGGTACCATATAATAGAAATTTGTGGATATATGAGACATTTAAGTTGATCTCAAATACCGGATTATACCCTTCGGTGATTTTAGCGAGTTTATATGCTTCATCTCTGAGTACCAGCTCTCACCTTCTATGCACTTGGAAAACTACCACATCTAATTATAAGGTACAACAAATCAATATACATAATTGTTGCCCAAACATATTTTCTGAAAAATCATAAGTTCAAAATATAATTTTATACCAAAAAAATATTCATTAGTTTGCATTCTCATATGTAAGTATTGTTACATCTCACTCCTAACTAATCATATTTCTAATATTTAGACATTTTTTGGCACTTAAAAAATGCTCAAAGTGTCATATAAGTATTTATTAGCTTTCATTCTCTGTGTAGACATCACTATAACTTTACTAGTAACATTTCTAGTAACATTTTTACAGTGTTAGGAAAGTGTGAAACCATATTTTGATGGTACAACAGAGATACCTGTTGCGTTTTGATTCCATTCGTAGGCATCACAATATCTCACTAGCTTAATTTTAAATATTTCCTTTTTTTTTGGCACTATAAAAATGCAAAATCATGTTTTGTTCAAAACATATTATGTGCCAAAAAGGTAATGAACATCCATTCTCATTTGCAAATATCTCTACATCCCACCAGACAACACTTGGAGTGTATATTAGGTTCTACCAAACCAAATTAAATCAGTCCAATATTTTTCTTTTGAAATTTAATTAAATAAGCATGCAAACCAAATTAAAATCAAACTAAAATTATTGACTTGGTTTTGGTTGAATAGAATTTACTTCTAAACATCATTTTTTTAGTTTTACTATTAAATTATAAGTTTTATGTAAAAATTATTACGTCTCTATTACTTTGTCATTTTGCAAACTAAATTTTATTAGTAAGGTGTAAGAATGTCTGCATAAAGTTACTTGGGAATAAAACCATGTATTTTGCACTTACCATAGTGCCAAAAAATGTGACAACATTAAACACATCATTAGTATGGTCTACTGATTCTTACATATAAAAATTAAAGCCAATTGATATCTCTATGGCATAAAATCATGTTTAGACTAAATGGTTTGTACAAAATTATGTTCTGGCAAAGGTCACTTTTGTGCAAACCAAAGTTATAGTGTTTTACAATCCATTTTAAAGATGTGTTAAGTGGCCAAGTTGGTAGAGGGAGGATTTTACTTCTTAAGAGATCAAGGATTCAAATCTCATCGAGGAGAACATTTTCAGTTTCTATTTAACATAATAAATTTCTCCAATCAATGAGTTACTATAGTGAAACTAAAACCGACAATTAGTAGTGAACTCCAACAAGGTTTGGCCAACTTCAATGACCTATGAGATTTCAACAACAGTCAAGGTTATTTTTGAAAAATCATTCTAAAGGAACACTATTTGTTTTTTTTTTTCAAAAAGAGGTATCTTCCATTCCTTTTTTTGTTCAAACAATTAGGATATTTTCAGGTTCCCAAGTTTTTTCCAATCCTGACACCATAGAAAACCAAACAATGTACAAGCTCATATTTACAACTTTATAATAAATATAACAAGAAAAATCAAATAATAGGAAAATAATAAATGCAAATAAGAAAAACGCATTTTAGAATAAAAATTGCTTAAAATATAAGTACTATCCTATGTGTTAAAATGTTGCCAGCTTGTGATCACAATAGAGTAAATAAACACATAAAATATATATAAAATTCTATTTGGGGCAATTTGGCTTACTATACGTATGCCCAAGCCCAGATTGAAAATTTGTGCTTAAAATATTTTCAGAACCCTTGAAACTAATAATGATCTTAATAATCTTCCTCTTAGATCTATTTACAAACTGACAGCTGAAAATGTATTATGTGAAGAGTGTTTATTTACAAGTTGATAACAGTGCATGTGAGATGCAAGAAGAAAAGAGCATTTCTGTCAAGTACCCAACAAATCAAGGCATGCGTCAAACATTAAGGTAGTAACCACCAGAGAAATTATTAATAAAGGCCGTCACACAAAAAGACATAACTTGAATGTTGATAATTAAGAGAAAACATCATAAAAGAAGAAAATTAAAGAAAATTTTATATAGATTATGTTAAAACTTACCTGTAAATTATATTCAACATGGGAACACTGCATCTTATAAGTAGTGTGGCTCCTGTTTTCTCTCTTTCAAAATGATTGCCCATGAATTGACTATATATCTGGTTAATGATGCCTTCTAAGCATGATCAAAGAGAAAGGCACTCTGAGAGCACATACTATAGTCTGTTTAATATTATATGACAAGATTCAGCTACTAAGTCTGTCCTTAAAAGGCAGAATAATCTATGCAAGATATTTATAAGCACCCTCTCTTGACCTAGAAATCTTAGTCAACTCTTCTGGATTTAGTAGTTCTTCTCCAGGAAAAGAATACTGTTGCAGAAGAAATGGCAAGATGCCTTCTTTGTGATGGCAAACCTAGCGGATAAATAAGACTTATGTGATAATATTACTTCTTTGTAATAGTAAAAAAAAACTAGAATACTTGATAAATAGTCCAATGAAATCAATAGTATCATGTGATCGATAATTGATCTTTGACCAAAACGCTTCGAGAATCCCAAACACTATGAATCTTGATAAAGACAATGGTTTTAAGTGCGATACAACAAAAATAATTGTAAACATTACTAGGTTGTTTGATGAGCATGCCCCTTTTAGTTGGTTTTTACCAAATCATGCCCCATTAATTGGATTTTACCAAACCATACCCATCACTATTTTCTTCCTATTTTACCCTTTCAATTTCAAGATTCCTTTCAAACTTATTTCTGTCAATTTCTGCAAGCTAATTTCCAGAGTAGAATACAGCATGAATTTTACTTAGAATTAGCTTGTTGGAGTTCCTTTGCACTTAATTTTCAGTTTGCAATCTCTCTCAACCTAATGGTGTGTAAACGTAAGTGAACACTACTGTAAGACCTAAATTTTTAAGAAAAACTTCAATTGTAAGTCCTCAATCTTGATTCTCAAGCTTGATTTAAGTGCCTGAGACTAGCAGGTAAAGAATCCAACCAAATTTAGATTGATAGATGTACACGAAATCGATTAGCAACCATGCAAGTTAGAGTTTCTTAAGGCAAAGTGATGGGGCAAACTGACCAGTATCTTAAAATTGGTAGCCTGAGCAAAGAACCAAATTAATTTCAGTGTGAATGGTATATACTGACTACAACTCTTCGAGTAAGTGAATGATTATTCAAGCTCATGTGGAACAGTTTCACTATCAGAGAGAGTTTCCAGACAAGTAAAGTCAACCAAGAAGTAACTGCAACAACAGAGAAATTACCCTTCTAGTTGGATTAAGCAAACATCAAATATCCCCTCTATAAAAGAAACCCAAAGCGTTAGTAATCAGTGGATTCCACTTATGGATATGTATAAAAGCAACTGACCTTGGTGAAGAACTTTTGTGCATGACTCCTAATTTGCACTGCCGTCTTTGTGCCAATATGTTCTGTAACAATTAAACCAAGAAAAAAAGTTGATAGATTAATCTGTGATGAATTACCACTTACTGCTACAAATAACTGCAAGCACACTGGGAACTCGACTTTGAAAATAAATATTCAGGGGAGAAAAGGCTATATTCAGTAAAATTCCATCATGATCAAATATCCACGAACCTTCAATGCGTTGCCATGCTCTCCCATAGAGTTTCAAAGCTTCAAGAAAGCGGGTGTGCTCTTCCTGAGTCCACTTCTCCCTTTGCTTGGTGATCGTATATGGCTTCCTCTTCTACATAACAAGGCCTTTATGCATATGCATTCAAAGGAGGGAACAATACAAATTGAGACGTCTGTGATCCCAGACCTTAATAACACCCAACTCTTCATCGGAGGAGTTCCCTTCCATACTCTTATCTCGAATCGATGAAGCAGCACGAAGAGAAGGGAACAAGTATAGATCAGCGGGACTTCAAGCCGTGGAATAAAAAACAAATCCACCCTCAACGTCTCCAACCAGATGCTCGATTTGGAGCAGCAGGTATCTCACTAAAGCCACATCACCGTCATCCAACAGCACACAAGAAGAACTCCGAAATCAGAGGAAATAAAGTGACTTACCTCCTGATCCCAATCAGTCCAGTCGCCTTGATCTACACCCAAAAAGAAAACAAGAGATCAACCACAAAAGAGGGGCCGACAACTGGAACCCTAGGCAGCAGAAGCTCGAAAACCACCTCAGGCGACAACTATGGGGCATCACGAGACCAAGCCATCCCCACTAAAAGCCTCTTCTGCATACTAAAGTAAATCAGATACGAAACCTAGAGAGGAAGAGAGACGAAGCTTTGACTTACCTCGGCTGGAAGCGGAGGTCGGCGGCAATGGCGACCGGAGAAGGAAGAAGCGACGGCCGCGGGCGGAGGTGGCCTCGTCTTCTCAACGGTTGGCGGAGCAATCTCAGCCACGAATTTTCTCGTGGCTTTCCTCAACCCTCAGCAGAAATAAAAATAAATGAAATTTAAATGAAATATATGGAAGAGAGAGCTAGGACTGTCTAGAAGTTTAATTAATTATTTTTTAAAATAAATAATTCCGAATTTTTTGTGGCCGACAGCAGCAGCAGAGAGTAATGCAAGAAACTATGCCTCGTGGAGCCATTTTAGTGGTTGGGCTGGTGATAACGTGGCAAAGAGAAACCGGAAGTGGAAGGGACTACAAATTTCGGGGAGTGCTCGCGCGCCGCCGCACAAAGAAGTTCCTATGCGGAGATAGATCCTTCGTCAGACAGACCTCATGGACGGTCCTCATGTCGAACGACGAGGACGTCCGCATGCGGCCGATCGCGCGAACTGCGAGGATGAGACGGAAAGTGCATGGCGTTTTTGTCAAAGTGCGGTACTCGCGTTACACGTGGCGCTTGCGCCATCTTATCCGCTTCCTGCGACCAGTTGGCTGATGCGAAGGATTTGTGGCGGTGGAAATGCCAATTCCTTTTTTATTAATTCATAAAAATTGTTAAAAATATTATTATAAAGCATAAAATTATTATGGCATAAAAATTATTATTATTATTTTTTAAAAAATAATTAATGTCGAATAATTGATATGAATTTTTGATTGAGGTATTTGGTGTCTAGAGGACTCATCGGGAGTTACCTACGTGACTTAGCAGATATCATTGCCTTATATTGGGAGAGAAAAGTGATGAAAACTATTCAGATGCACTTATATCAAAGACACATGTATTCGTGTTAAATTGCATTCGTATTCGAGCTCGAGAGTGCAACTCATTCAGACTCAAGGTACTCGAGTAATCAACGCTCGAGCGCTTGGGAGCGCAACCCGCTCGAGCCTTAGGTGCTCGAGAGTGTAACCCGTTTGAGTTCGACAACTCGAGTGCTCGGGGTGCTCGGAAGCACACTTAGGCATTTGACAATCGACACTTGGGCGCTTGACCACTCGACCGCTAGGGTGTTCAACTCTCACAATGTCCCACTCATGCTCAAGTAGTATTTGGCACTTGCAATTCACTCGAGCTTGGTCTTAGGCTCAAGAAACGGTCTGCAATCTTGATAGATTAGTTGATGTAGTGATGTAAACGCATCTTGCTAACTGACATAAGCAGGGGCGGATCTAGGTGAGGGCTAGAGTGGGCTAAAGCCCTCGCCAAGATCCGTCGGAGAAGGAGGAGCTATGGAGGTTGTGTGAGGTTGACTGCTCTCAGCCCTCACCGAGAGACGGAGTCCCAGACGTGAGCGGTGAGCCATGACCAACGTCCAGGGAAATGAGGAATAAAAAAATTCTGTTAGCTCTTGTTAGAAATTATCTCTGGATCCACCCCTGGACATGAGCTAGATATCGATGGTATCACATATAATATAAATTTGATGTATTACTTATGTTATCTTGCTCATCTCCTGTGCACACCTCGTGTACATCATGTGTAAATTTTTTGATATATATTTTTTAATTTCTTTAGCTTGAATATTATATATATATAGAGAGAGAAATATTATCTTGCTCACCTCTTCGTGTGTACCCTATGTGCATCTAGTATAAATTTTTTTAGAGTAAAGGATTAAGAATTTGGGATTTAGTCTTTAAAGTTTAGAGTTTGAGTTATAATATTTAACCTAAAGATTTTTTTTAAAAAAATACCAAAAAAATGCACATGGTGAACACGAAGGTGCACATGAGAGGTGAGTAAGATAACATTCCCCTATATATATATATATTATACCTTAACCCTTAAACCCTAAAGTTAAAATACTAAATGGTTAAACCCGAAGTTTAAAAAAAAAAAAAAATCGTTGCACACTACACAGTTGCGGAGTGTGCGGTTCGCAGCATAAAAAAACTATGCACGACAAGGTGCACACAGTTGCACACCTTGCGGTGCGTAGGATAACATTAGCATATATATAAATTAGGTGTCTAGATTTTGTTGGACTAATCGACCTTTCTTTGATTTGTCGGTACAAAGCACAATTTATACGCATTTAAAAATCGACCTCTAAAATATTTGTTCTTGAATTTAAATTTTGATCCTCTTAGTTATTTCCTTAAATATTTTACCTATACCCGTAGAGGCATACATATATTACATATCATTTAATTTATGAAGGTCGTTCCTTACATATATTTCATAACAATCTTTCTTATTAGTTCAATCTAGATCTATTCGTCATGGCATAATCAATCATCTCATTATGTTTTACTAATAAATATATGTGTTAGATTAATTTGATCGTTCTAATTCATAAGACAAGAGTTGTATAATTATAAACAAAAGAAGAAATACATCGAAATATGAATAAACCCACACATCTAGAAACTTATACCTAAACTTGATATCATATAAGATATTATTAGGAAGGAAATTGACATTCGAATCTCTAAAGATGTGTGGATGTCTACTCTATAAAATGAAAGATGAGTTGTTTAGTAAACTTAATTGTCGATAATGGTCGTCGGCCATGATTGTCTATTTAATGATTTAATATGAGTTGTTGATACTTTTTTCATCTTAAACAGGATGAAAGTGAGGATTTTGAATATTATGCAAATAGATTGATTAATTTTTCTAACAACTCAATCTAAAAAACATGATTTGGTAGAATGACATCCATTTAACCTTGTTTTCTTGGACTAACAAGCTATTTTTGCTTTAGTTCAACAAAAATAACTTCGTCAATAAAGACTTCGGTTTATCTCCCAAATCTAATTCGAATTCTGATTCTCTTATTTATTTTCTTAAGTTTTTTATTATTGTATCACACTCATGGACATATCTTTGTAAAGCCATCATTACAAAGCTATACTCGCCTTTATTTTAAGTATTCATTCAACAATCTTTAGTGAGCTTGAGGCATATAATATGATGCCTTGATCTTAATATTTGTTGTTGTTTTTTTGTTCTTGAGGCTAGGAAAAGGTAGCTTTCAAGGAACTAACAATTAGGCACCTCATCACTTCACCTTCATATCCTTTCACATGGCATACAAATGGAATTAATGTGTGGAGTGACAACTAGAAAGATATCGAAAGCATCATAAACATGAGATTGATCTAATAATGCAATGCAAATCAAGAGGATGGCCAACCGCAATCTAGCGATATCTTTTGTAGAGTACACTATAATTAGTTCATGAATCTATGAAGTCGCTATACAATATCCCACTATGTGGGGTCATTTTAAAAAATAGATGCAATGCAAGGACCCGCCCAAGCACGCTTACAAATCTATGATGTCGCTATGCTCATTAACTTTCCTCTATTTAAGTGAATACTTTTGAAAAAGATGTTTTTGAGTGATTAATGCCAAAGGATTGTTTAGGTACTTTGGCATCACTTTGAGAGCATAAATTGTGATAATTAAATTTTTATTATAATAAATTTTAGAATAGGTCCATTAGAATTTTAATAAATTAAAATATTGTTTAGTCTTTTTTATAATTATTATTTAGATTTAGATTAAGTCATATTGGGGTTTAGACGGAGTTATGTTATCAATTTATAAAAAAAAAAAGGACTATTGGACTTACAATTTCGATCATAGAAGGTCTGATAGCATTGTAGATAGTGAAGAACAAAATTAAGCTTTTAGCTTTTTGTTAAATTATAATTTTGATATTTGTCTTGGTGCACAACGATCTCATTAATATGGGATCCGGTGAAAGATCTAATGTGGTATATAGTTTTATCTTGTATTATAAAGATCATTTTCATTTCTCGAACTCATAATTATCATTTCACACGATAATAATTTTATCATTACGTCGAGACTTTCCCCTAATAATTTTGATATTTGAATTTTAATCAAAAGTCATTGCTGACTTATAGTTTTAATTTGTTTTGGATGGTCTTGTGAATTTTTTTTATATTTTTAAATTAGAGTCTTAATAGAAAAAAAAACTTAAAATTTATAAAAGAATGTTAATGTAAAAAAAAATCAAAATTTTTAAATTTTCTATTTTTAATCGCTAATTATAAAAAGAAAATAAAAGTAAAAAAAAAATTAAATTATTTTAGTCAAAATAACTTTAAGATAAAATTATTATTTTTTAATCAAAATAGAGCTATTTTGATAAAAACTGTAAATGTTCAAAACCCAAATGCAACAACCAGAATCCTCCTGCCACAATCAGATCACCAGAATCCTCCTGCTATAGTCAGATCAGGCCTGTGCTATAAAATTTTGAGAATCATTACAAAAACTACATCAACTCATTTATCTGATCACAAAAGCAGTTCTTTCTTAGAGTTAATTTTCAGTGGTATAAAATATATTATTGAATGTGTG
>JBBUKS010000078.1:1356172-1401119 GCA_038050645.1 Hedychium gardnerianum | reverse complement strand
AAGATGATTTGTCCATACTCAAAAATAATTTAATCTACAACCATCAACCATACTCGATCATCAGATAGAAAACATATGTTGTAGTATAAGAAACAAAATACTACTTACTACATCTTTTGATTGCGTTATGGAATTATAATGTATAATCTCAGCTTTTTGTAAATCAAACAGTACAAGATGAAAGTGATGAGTTAGTTCGTGATGCAATGGACAAAATATGTATCTGAATCCATTATTGACATTTGTTTGAATCGTATGCCCAAATGCTTCAATCCCCATCATAGGGAACATAACCTATGTAAAAATCAAAGTTAGAGCTGCTGAATGTAATAAACATTTATGGTTAAAAGAAAAGGAAACTCAACCTACATGGAAGTCAGGCGCACAGAAGATCAATGGGTAGTAGGCATGATCACTGCGCTTTCCCTCATCAGCTAATGTTGTAAGATAAGCATGAATGCATTCCCCATTGGTCAATATATTCCAGTCAAATTTCGTTAACAATAACTTCATGTATAATATGACTGCATCTGTCGACCATACTCCCTGTGTTGTCGACCTGCACCAGAAAAAAAAACAACGATGAAGTAATCTTTCTTGCATCAAAGTCACATGAAATCAGGATAATTTAAATAAAATTATTGTAACAATAGTTATCTGAATCCATTATTGACATTTGTTTGAACCATATGCCCAAATGCTTCAGTCTCCATCATAGGGAACATAACCTATGTAAAAATTAAAGTCAGAGTTGCTGAATGTAATAAACTTTTATGGTTAAAAGAAAAGAAAACTCAACCTACATGAAAGTCAGGCGCACAGAAGATCGATGGGCGGTAGGCATGATCACTACGCTTCCCCTCATCATCTAATACTATAAGATAAACATGAATGCATTCCCTATCAGTCAATATATTCCAGTCAAATATCGTTAACAATGACTTCATGTATAATATGACTGCATCTGTCAACCATACTCCCTGTGTTGTCCACCTGCACCAGAAAGAAACAGTGATGAAGCAATCCTTCTTGCATCAAAGTCATAGGAAATCAGGAAAATTTAAATAAAATTATTGTAATAATAGTTAGCTCACTTTAACTTCTTGATCCTCTATATTGAATCATCAATAACTGGACCCAACTTCTTGCCAAATTGTCCATAGACTTGCTTGACAATTTTTTCCTTCATCTCATCAAGAACTTCAATTGGATCATTTTTCGTTTTTGCAATTTCTTTGCCTTTTGGAACAGCAGTGCCTTTGTGAGTTACTTCAAGGTCACCAGCAAGATCTTGTTGACCACCTATTTCACCACTCATTTCACTTTCACCCTTCTCTGGTGATTGGGTAGACTCTAATACAACAACTAATTATTTATCAAGATTCTGGCTTTTGTCTTTCCTCTGATATTGCGAACTTTTTTTAGCACAAACCTTTCTTTTTTTACCAACACCAGTAGGCTATTGTAGTGTATCTGATATGATTTCTTGTTGTGTTGGTTATGTGCCTAGATGCTCTGAGTTGGACTGGTCGACATCATTTTTAAGTTGAAGTATTAAAGCCTCATTTGCAACAATTACCGATTCTTTAGAAGTTATCAAACAGTCCCTTTCAACAATCAACCTTTTGAGCTCATGTATCATTTTATTTTTTTCATATATAATATTGTCCATATCTTTTTTCCCCTCTTCCATGAAATTAAGAAGCTGTTGGTTTTCTTTTTCCTTCTCAGAGATGATGATGATACAGTCACTTTTAACCTCATTCACACGTTGAAGATCTTCAATTTCTTTATCCTTCACAGATATTATAAGGTCTTTTCCGCACAGTATATGCATGTTTATCATTCATGGGTTTGATCGTCCTACCAACATCTTGTGGTCTTGCCCTCAACGTTACTGTCAACCCAATTGACTCTATTTAGGGAGTCATGTAACTGTAGAGCGCATGACACCAGTTATACCTGCCTAGGTTGTTAAAATCATTTAGGTAGTCTATTAGTGATAGCACAGGTAACCTAGAGATGCTGCTAGTTGTAGAAAATAAAACACATACAAAAAAATAAAAAATATACAACTAACAAAACAACTTGTCAGATCTTGAATTTTCATCCGATCGTGAACTCTTTATAAGTTTTTCATTATCCTTGTATGTACAATGAATATCCTTGAAATGTTGTAAATAAAGTTTGTTGGAAGCTTCATCTAACTCCATTGGTATTGCCTATCTTTTGTCTGGTATGCCAAGAATGAGCGATACATCGATCCTGGTGAAGTTCAGAACTTTTTCATGGAAGATGAAGTTATTTTGAGTAGGATCAAAATTGTCAAACATATTTTGCACAAGACCTCTGATATTTTTAAAGTTAGATATGACTAAAACCCATGCAAAAGGGGTTCTTTGGATCAGCTCTACTTCTCCATTAACTTGTTCGACAGATTTAATAAATTTCCTGAAATGGTTTATGTTGTTTTTCTAATTTATTCTCTTCATGCACCCTCTCATAAGGTTACTGGTTCGAGCACCATCCTCACTTGATGGAGTTGAAGATATCTCGAACTGCAAAATCATAAATAACCAATGAATATGTTGTATATATAATAAGAGAATCAAAGCTTTGATGTCAAGAAATCCTAAACTCTGATACGCTATGAACAGTAAACCTTATACTCCAATCGTCATATACCCTATAAGCCAACAATATCGTAGCCACTATTGAAAAACCTAGGATAGAGCAAACTAAAGTAACAAATAGATTGAAGGAAATACTCGAGATGAAGATCGCCAAACCTAAGATAGACATGGACGCTTGAAGTGTAGCGGGGATGAGAATGGATGTTACAGGGATAAGAATGGATGATTTAAAAATAACGGGTCGGGTTTTGTTGGGGTTCGATGAAGTTAATGGATCGGGTATGAAATTAACGAACCTAGTGCTAATCCCCTAAGAACAACACCACATTGATGATGGTATTGAAACGCCAACACCAAGTTCGTGCTGATCCCCAAAGAACAACACTATTTTGGTGCTGGTCTAGAAAGAATATCACCACGTTGGTGCTGGTCTGCAAATATCAGCACCTCTATGCACATAAAATCTTGGAATTATTTGGATCAATGCTAGAAAAGTCTAAAAGAAATAAATGATGGCATATTTGGACAATCCTGACTCATTTTAATCCACAAGACTTGGAATGAGTCTGATCTGAGCTCTCTAGGTCCATCAATGGGATTTGATCGAAACCCATTGATTGACTTAAGGGGCTTGGAATTCTAACATTTTGTCATGGGATGGAAGAGGTGAGTGTCTAGAAGGTATATATGACCTCCAATCATGATTATGAGACTCCCACAAGAAGCTATGACTGCGTGTCAATTGGCACGGACCTTGGTGCTGGTCTGGCAAGAACAACACCACGTTGGTGCTAGTTTGCGAATATCAGCACCACTATGTACATAAAAGCTTGGAATTATTTGGATCAATGCTGGGAAGGTCTAAAAGAAATAAATGATGGTATATTTGGACTCTCCTAACTCATTTTAATCCATAGGACTTAGAATGTGTCTGATCTGAACTCTCTAGGTCCATCAATGGGATATGACCGGAACTCATTGATTGACCTAAGGGACTTGGAATTCTGATATTTTGCCATGGGATGGAAGGGGTGAGTGTCTAGAAGGTATATATAACCTCCAATCATGGTTCTGAGGCTCCCACAAGAAGCTATGACTGCATGTCAATTGACACGGACCTTGGTGCTAGTCTGGCAAGAACAACACCACGTTGGTGCTGGTCTGCGAATATCAGCACCACTATATACATAAAAGCTTGGAATTGTTTGGATCAATGCTGGGAAGGTCTAAAAGCAATAAATGATGACATATTTGGACTCTCCTGACCCATTTTAATTCACAGGACTTGGAATGAGTCTGATCTGAGCTCTCTAGGTCCATCAATGGGATTTGACCGAAACCCATTGATTGACCTAAGAGGCTTGAAATTCTGATATTTTGCCATGGGATGGAAGGGGTGAGTGTCTAGAAGGTAATTATGACATCTAATCATGGTTTTGGGACTCCCACAAGAAGCTATAATCGCGTGTCAATTGACACTGACCTTGGTGTTGGTCTGGCAAGAACAACACCACGTTGGTGCTGGTCTGCGAATACCAGCACCACTATGTACACAAAATCTTGAAATCATTTGGATAAATATTGAGAATGTCTAAAAGCAGTAAATGAGGGCATATTTGGACTCTCCTGGCCCATTTTAACTCACAGGACTTGGAATGAGTTTGATCTGAGCTTCTAGGTCCATCAATGGATTTTGATCGAAGCCCATTGATTGACCTAAGGGGCTTGGAATTCTGACATTTTGCCATGGGATGGAAGGGGTGAGTGTCTAGAAGGTATATATGAGCTCTAATTATGGTTCTGAGACTCCCACAAGAAGTTATGGCTGCATGGCAATTAGCATGGACCTTGGTCCTGGTCTGCGAATAACAGCACCTCTATGTACACAAAAGCTTGGAATCATTTGGATCAATACTGGAAAGATCTAAAAGAAGTAAATGAAGATATATTTGGACTCTCCTGACCCATTTTAACCCATAGGACTTGGAATGGATTTGATCTGAGTTCTCTATGTCTATCAATGAGTTTTGACTGAAACCCATTGAGTGACCTAAGAAGCTTAGAATTCTGACATTTTACCATGGGATAAAAGGGGTGAGTGTCTAGAAGGTATATATGACCTCCAATCATGGTTTTGAGACTCTCACAAGAAGCTATGACCGCGTGTCAATTGACACAGATCTTGGTGCTGGTTTAGGAAGACTAGCACCAACGTGGTGTTGGTCTGACAAGAACAACACAATGTTGGTGCTGGTCTGCGAATACCAGCACAACTATGTACACAAAAGCTTAGAATCGTTTGGATCAATGATAGGAAGGTCTAAAAGCAATAAATGAGAGCATATTTGGACTCTCCGACTCATTTTAATCCACAAGACTTGGAATGAGTTCGATTTGACCTTTTGTGGGTTCATCAATGAGTTTTGATCGAAACTCATTGATGGACTTAGGTTACATGGATTTCTGAAAACTTGTCATGATATGGACAATACGAGTGTGGAGAAGTTAGAAATGTTGTGAAGTCATGGTTTTGAGTATTCTACGATAAGTTATAGTTGCATGCCAAGTGACACGGATCCTAGTGTTGGTATCATAATACTTGCACCAGAGTGGTGCTGGTATTATGAGTGGTGCTAGTATCATAATACCAGCACTAGAGTAGTGCTGGTCTTCGTATATCTATACCATCGTGCCAATGACATTGCATATTATGTTTGCTTGACAGTAAATTGATTCCTGTGACAATTCAGTTTAAATTTCATATTTCATATGCAAAAATCTTCAATACTCGATTAACAACATTATTATTAACACCAAATCAACCATATCACAAGTATTTGATCATATTTTTTACGGCGTGATATTTACTAAGATTGTTACAAATACAATATAGAAATCACACAAGACTGATGAAACCATAGCTCTGCTATAGTTTACAAATATAGATAAACAGATAACATAAGTACATAATATTAGCTTTATAATCCCTGCCCAAGTTTTTATGTTACACCACAATGGATAATTAGACTGTACATATTGAGAATTTGTCCCTTAAAATTGATACTGATACATCTATTCTAATTTTTTTTTATGTTTGCTTGTTTGAACTCTATCTTCATATCATATAGCAGACATCTAATGTATTGCATCACAAAGAAGCCACATTCATTACTGTAAATAACATGAGCAATTTAGCATTTCAAATTTAAAGTAAATTGACATATTCACATTGATTCTCTTATACTTACCTGACTTCTTGTTGTGGACAATCAACTGTTACACATACCCATTTTTCAAAGGGATGGTAATGTTCTAAACCATGATGAATAGCAGCAAGTTTTTCATGAGATTTTTTTTTTAATTCGCATACCTATAAGAATGAAATGAAAATACTAACATAAACTATAATTTATACTGCAATACTAACATAAATATGAATATTATATTCTCACCAATGCTTCAAAATCTGACGATGATTTATCATTATGTTCAAGAGAGTTGTAATGATTGAAAGTTATTATTTTTGTGTCGATAGACAACAAATAAAAGTGTGCATAACCTGTGGTAATAGATATAAAAATATACCTAACTCCTCTCTCTATCATATCAATTTTTATGATTTGTGTCATAGCAATCTTCTATAAAAAATTTGATGTTGACTGCAATTGTGTAAAGAGATATAGAAGTAACCAATTAATATAACATATTCAACTATTATATATTATCTGATAATTTAAATTCCTTACAGTGAAGCTGGTTGAAACATATATAGAGTTGTTGTATAGCCTACTAGATGAGGAGGCCCCCCTAAACAGAATCGAACAATACGTATCAATTAACTCCCCTCTTCTAAAAATATTAGCATTTACACCAGTAATAAGGAAGTCATAGTTAAACAAAAAGGTAATTCCTCCCAAACAAGTTCTGTAATATGCATTGAAAGAAGATCACATACTTTCAATAATGTAAATAAATATTAGAACTTGTAAAATTTTAAAGTTGTGACAGAATTAAATTAACTATATAATGAGGGATGAAACTACCATACTTTATTTTTTTCAATGTATTTAACAAGTAGGTCACATCTTCATCTTATTTTTCCTTCTTGAGAGTTTTTAATTGTTTCTTGGCATACTACCATAAACAAAAAAAAAATAGTGATTGAAACAAATTAATTGATGTGAAAATACAAACTTATTGCAATGACTTGTAATCTCATCTTGTTAAGTTTGACAATTCTTTCAACCTCCTTGGTCTCTTCTTCAGAATTTCCTTCAGGAATTGAGATAATCTCTCCCTTTTCTTGCGCATCATACATATCAATTTTTTCTTTTTCCCGGTCAAGAACATCTTTTGCTCCTTGTCCTGTGATGTTCTCAGAATGTTTGTAGATTTCTATCTTGCTTCTCTTCTTCTGAGGTAAAAGCTGAAACCACATATGACTATCAATAGGAGTATTCTTGTAATCATAGCGACTTCGATCATGTCCTGTCCTAGTCCTTGTTCTAGAAACAACAAGTTCAGGATGAGGATCCACTATAGGGTTGCTTGATTCAGCTAAGATGCCCTGCTTTTCTATTATTCCAAGTAATTCTTTCACCCTTTCATTTAATTGCATATTCTCCATTGTTAGCTCCTTGATTCAGTTTTGATGAATAATACAATTAGGGCATTCACTATCACTTGGGCAGCTGGCTTCTATATCATGTACCAGTGAGGTCTCTAATGGATGTGGAGTATCATCGAGGTAAGAGAGGTTTTCGATCAATGTTTTTTCAGAAGGGTTAGAGACTAGTTCACTAATAACATATCAATTTTTAAATAATTATTTAGAAACTACAAATGAAAGTTAGGTGATAGTTTTCGATATTTACCTCTTCAGGTGAGACTTGTCCAACAAAGCTCTCACCTTACTAATATGTGAAGGAGTAGACCTCCACTTATTTATTCTTGCACCTTCAATATTATATGATTTCTGGATTGGGACATGCTCCAAAAACTATGCCTGCTTCATTATACGGAATCTTAAATACATAATAATCATATAAAAATTCACATTTACTATTAAAAAAAACTTACAGCCAAAAGACCAGCAAATCCCTTTAAGTATGTAACTGAAGTGCTCGTTTGATATGTCTGATTTGAACAAAAAAGATCACCGATGGTAGGTAATTAGGGAGCAATAAATTGATGAATCGCTTCAACCTAATTGAATCTACCTAGATTTTCAAAATCGTCTACAATATCTACAAGACCTAATAGAACGTTATATGTACTAGAAGAAAATAACAAACAAACAAATATATACAAAATGTATAATTTATAAAATACTAAAATATCATCATCTACTTCAACTCTATGAGAATAGAGTTTAAGCAACTCCTCAATTCTTGATCTAGTAGATTCTTTTTTATTAGAGAAGTGAGCAAGAAATAGGTCACCCAATGCATTAGTTGAATTCATAGGAACAGAAGCCCCTATATCTGAAATACCAAGTAACAGAGATATATCTCTTCTAATGAAAGCAATTGGGACACCTGAAAATTTAAAATAATTAGTGTTCTATTATGTGCTTCTAACTTTCAAAACTAGAAAATATACCTGAAAATATAAAGGTTTGAGATGTTGAATCCCAACTTTAAAATATATTCACCAGTAGACTACAAATTTGCTGAATATCTTGTATGTCCAAAAAATAGCAAAAGGAGACTGTTTAATGATCGCTTTGTGTTGATTATGTAAACGAACAGACCCATGATCCTTTCCTTTCATTGTTGGACGACCAAATAAATCATTAAAGTGACCTAAAATATTTGTCCATTGGAGTTTATGGCCAACATCTACTGATAACAAAAATTATTAAAAATATATATTATTAACATAAATAAACAAATGTACATATACACAAATAATAGTTCTAAGATTTTAACATTTATATAACACTATATCTTCTGACTTCTATGTCTTTATCAATATGTTGGGTTGATGCTAGTTTTTATATTGCAGTACCATAGTAATATTGATTTTTCAGACACTGAACCACGTTGGTCTGACTTCTCTATTTTTTTAAATTGGGCGGTGCAAATTTTAAAAAACCAGCACAAATATGATGTTGATTTTCAAAATTGGGCATCAATGTGGTGCTGGTTTTAAAAAACCAACACCACATTGGTGCCCAATTTTAAAAATCAACACCATCATGTTCAAAAGTCCAGACTTGCTTTCAGGGTGGTGTTGTTCTTCAAAATTAAGAACTAAAGTGAACGCCTGATTTTTAAACATCTGGTTCTTAAAAACTACGGTGGGTAAAAGAAAAACACTCAACATACCTTTGCAATACCTTCTTGCACTATTCTAAAACACGAGTACAAAAAGGAGAGGAGAGAGATGACTAATATAGTTTTGACAAAAACTCTAACTCACTTGTCGTGAGCTGAGAGTTGAACAATATAACCTATGTCTAGGGTTGGAACCAGGGGGAAGAGAGGAGCAGAAGGGAGGTGAAGAGGGTTTAGGGCTTTAGTTTTAGGGAAGATAGAGAGATGGGGCGAGTGAAGGGAGAGAAAGGGCCAAAAGAAAAGCCCGCGTGAAGGAAGAGAGGGATTAAAAAATTTGAGTTTTGGCCCCGTCAGATAATGTCGCCCATGATCGCCCATATAGAGATGTGCTGGATATCATAATTATATATATATATATATATATATATATGGCTAGGCTACACTAAGCTCCAACCCAGTGCACCCAACAATTTGGTGAAAATTATGCAACAATGCAAGAACGTGCGTTACTATAATTCTTGCCCGGGGAAGTGATTTCGGCGATGGAGGCACGTTGTCATCGTCCACAAACCTCGACAGCCATTCCAGCTCCGCCGCATCCTCGCATTATATATATAGAGAGAGAAAAGTTAGCATGTGAACCTACAGTGCACACTTTCCGTGCGCACCGATTCATTTCATTATTTTTTTTTTACTCCAGAGTTAAACCAATAAGGAAGCTATAGGGTTTAGGGGTTGGTTATAGTGCTCAAGCTAAAAAAAAATGTAAATAAAAAAAAATAGATGCACATGAAAATACGCACGGGAGGTGAGTAGAATATATACATATATATATATATATATATAATTATTCTTCATCAACTTTTAAAATCATAATTATTATTATAATCTTTTATCCCAAACTAAGATAATTTTTAATTATAATTTTTTCTCCACGAAATCTTTCATCAATAATATGTCTATAATAGCCCCGGGGCTATGATACAACGAAAAGATATCAAGTTGTCACCCAAATATTCATGATTCAACTCCCAGTTATGATGTATTTGTAAAAAATTTTGCTCCAAATGGGGTGCGCAATCATGAGATGCTAGGTTTCTGTGCCGTCCGCTGCGAGCGCTTTTCGATTTATCCTGGGACTGATGAAAAACTTTCGTGGGACCAAGTCGGTCGCCCTAAGTTCAGTGTTACCTAATTCATCATTTTTTTTAATAATATGTCTTTAATAGCCCCAGGGCTTGGTGTGGTGGTAAGAGACATAGTACACTTCTTAAGTAATCAGAGTTAAATTTTTACATAAAATATACTTACGACGATTGAACTACTGATAAAATTGAAATATCAGATAAGAAATCATCTTACTTCCTGAATTTATTTAATGGATGAAATATAAGACCGGATTATAAATTTTAAAATTAATTGGATCGTAAAATCTGAATACATAATATATAAAAGAAATGTCTACAAAATTTGTTGTGTTGTAAGTACCAACAAAGTGCTCAAATCCACTTCACAATATTAGATGATTGAAATTTCTGGCCAAGGGACACAAAGAAGCACCCCTTTGGCAAGACCTATATAGGAGGGACGTAGACTTGTGTGATCTCATGAGCCAGATCCAATGGTGGAAAAGCCTAAACCTACAATAATCAGCTCGGAGCATGTGCTTCTACTAGACAGATCAAGAGACCGGAAGAACCCACGATTCTCCTCAAAAATGGGAAGAGGATAGCTTCTGCTTGTCATAGGTAAATATGCCGAAACTCGTGGTGAAGAAAGGGTCAGGATTTGAGTTGATCACATTGGAAGAAAAAAGATAAATTATAAATTTATTTCCTTTATTTTGTGATAATAAAATAATTATAAATTATAAATTTATAATTAATATTTTTTAAGCTTCTTATTATTATGTGATAATTTATAATTTAAATATTAATTCGACTATGCTGATTGGGACAAGGAAGAAAAAGATGGTGGAGATTGAGCATGCAAGAGAGAGACACGAAATGGAGAGTTGGCAATGCTGCTTGGGCAAAGAGGGAAAAACAAAACAAAAGTATTCATTGAAATTTTTACAAACAAATCCACTACTTTTCATAAAATATAATCTAGACTTTGTTTGGATCAGGATTACTAAAGAAATTAGTGTTCCAATTAATTTTTAAACACAATTAGGATGCAAACTTGCACGACTGCGGGCATTGTCCATGAGAAGCATTCTGTTGAGCTCCTTAAGGCTGGAAATGAAATCAAAATCAATGCTTAGACCGAGCTTCTTGCTAAGCGAGATGACAAGCAAAGGGAAAGGTTGATCATGTCAAATTGTCGCTTAAAGGCCGATTTGTTGAAAGAACGACCACTTTTAGCTTACATGCTCATTTTTTGGTTGAGAAGGTCTTCGCTATCTCTTTTTATGGAGAAGTTGATTGAAGAATTTTTTTTCCAACTTTTTATGGGCTCAATATACCAATGATTTGAGACTTCATAAATGCTATGTTTTAAATGGATGGTCAATTATTTGGTATGAGAGGATTGAATGTGTCATAAACTTGGAGATGTCCTGAAATGGCGCTGAGTAAAATAGTAATTATTTCACTGGCTAGTTTCCTCATATGAATTACAGAGAAAAATTTAGAAAAGTCGATAAATGAAGAGAGATTTAAACGAAAAGAGTTTTATTTTCAAAAACAAAAGAGCATGCTCTAATATCAACTAAATAATTATTTAAATAAACACAAAATCTTAAGATGCAAAAAACAAACAAAAAGAAAATCTTAATAAAAATAAAAAAATCTTAATAGACTCAGAACCCTAAAGTCCTTGAGGTCTGATGGATTGTTATGGAGTTATCTCTTCTTTAAATTGAACCATAAAATGATTGGTCTTTCATAGCTTTCATAGCAGCAGAAGCAGCAGAAGCAGCTTTTGCAGAACATCATGCCGATGAAAGTAATGGCCACTAACGTCTTACACTCTGTTGTCCATATTTCATTTGAGTTTCATCAATTTAAAGTCTCTGTTCTCTACTTTTGGGAGGTTCTGAAGAAGAGAAATGAGCTGGCACGATATTTTCTAAATCAAACTCATAAGTCACTAATTGTGGATGGCTAGGATGTAAGAGAGAATCAGGCCTACAAGATTAGAAAGTTGAGAAATATCCTACAAATCAGCAACATCTCTATCTTTGACCATCCCACTTTTGTCATCATCCTCCGAGACGCTCTTAAGAGTCAACAGACTCTCATGAACGACTAAGATTTCATGATCATCACCATAAAACACCTCATCATCGTTATACACTGGTTCATTAGTCGTCTCGGTCTCGTCTCTTATGTCTTCCTCAATCAACAAATTGTTGTCCTGTGGTGACTGCTGGATAGAATATGAATCCTGAGGGTGAGTTGGCCAATGGTTTTAGTTGCCCCTAATCATTGATTTTTGGTTCTATGTTTTTTCACCAACTAGGCACATTGGGAACTTGCATCCTGTCTCAATGTATAGCTACTGAAACAAGATTTGAGGGTAATTGAAGAGAAGAAAGTGACCTTTTATTTATTTTTTCTTCATCTTTTCCTAATCGGTGAACTTGGTCTTATCTTGTCAGTCTCGTGAGCGTCGCAATTGCTCCCACCATGTGGATGTTTGGCCTCTGAGTTTGATAACAATCAATTTCACTTTCATACGATCGGGTACTTTTTTATAATAAAAAATCATCTTCACTTCGTTAAGTCAATCAATGAATTCCTCGGTCCGTAGCGTACAAGAAAACTTGAGAAGATCAACAAAAAATCTGATATCTCTATACCATTCCTTTCGACCACGGCTTTCACAATTATGATAAGAGTTTTCAAAAGTAGAATTAAGATAAGGAAACTTACGATCTTTAAGATCTCGTGTCGCTAGACACTGAGTTAATTCTGCGACTTGTCTCTGTAGATCTTTAAGTATCTTGTTTTGGGTACTAAGATTATGATGCGAGACTTCCTCAATCAGAATATGTCTATCACGATCATGATCATGACCATGATGACTATCTATAGAATCCAAAGACTCTAATACTAACTGACGCCTAGTAGAATAACGATTATTCCACGGGCTCGTTTCCTCAAATGAATTACAGAGAAAGACGTAGAGAAGTCGATAAACAAAGAGGAGCACCTCTAGGTTTAAATGAAAAGAATTTTATTTTCAAAACCAAAAGAACATGCCCTAATATCAATTAAATAATTATTTAAATAGACCCAAAATTCTAAGATGTAAAAAAAAAAATCTAACAAAAAGAAAAAAAATCTTAATAAACTCAAAATCATAAAAATTTTGACGAACTCAAAATCCTAAAATACAAAGACAAAAATAACTCTAAAATAAAACAAAATTTTCGAAACCTCCTGCCTCGTAAAACCAAAGAAAAGAAGTTAACTGATATTAAGTTTATTGATAAACCAATAGCAGAGCCGGTCCTGGGCCAGAGCTACCAGGGCTCCTGCCCAAGGCCCAAAAATATCAAGGGCCCATTGTAATATGTATATTAAATCTTAAAGCTGTAAATATATATAAAAAACGTTTTGTCGTAGTTGAACTGCCTCCACCCAAATACGCTTTTGTCGAGTTCGTCAAATGTTTCCAGCTGCTTTTGTCAGGTTGACCCGCATGCGCCATGAGTCATGATCAAAGTCTCCCACTTGCACCTGAAAATAATTAATTAAAAAATCTTTCTGTTTTTCAACGCTCGTCATCATTTCATTTCTCGGCGTCGGCGTGCTGTAATTTCTCCTCCTTTTTCTTCCAAGGTCGGACCCCTTCCGAGGCTGCTACTATTCAGTGCTTCGCTCTCCTCCGACCCATCGCCTCTTCTTCAGTTTCTCGTCGCCGTGATCGAATCTGTCGTAAAGATTCGATCTTGTCGCGTTTCCACGGCGCAGGGAGCGGGTTCCTTGAGGCAAAATCGAATCTTGGATCGGGGGAAGATTGACGTTGATTTTGGGATTTTGATGGGCTGGTTATGCTGCTTCAGAGGTTCATCCTCTAGGGTGAGGGATTTTTTTTACTTTGTCTTTATTCCTTCGATCACTTCGGTTTCTGTTGAATCTTGTCTATTTTGATATGTTTCCCTTTGTTTAATCTTGTCTATTTTCGATTCGAGGGTTTAGTTCTCTTGAATCACTCCGATTAATCCCCTTTGGTTATTGTTTGTAAAAATTAGTGAAAGAAAGAACTGGAATACTTGGAAAAGGAAAAAAAGAAAAGGAAAAAAGAAAAATGTTTCTGACTCAAAACATTTCTTTGTCTGCATAATAATATGATTATACATAGTTCAATTGAGCACCTTCAGGCCTTGTAGCTATCTCACAACCCATTTCAACCACTTCCTGTAGGATTAAGTCTCGTATGGGTGGACTTAATCCGATTAAGTTCACATGGATGAACTTAATCTGGGGCTTACACTTAATTAACACACACAATTTATTATCATTAAGAAACTAAACTTTAATTAAGTGATCTAATACTTAATGCATATAAAGTGAGTTTCGATTAATAGATGTGGATTTAATGTGTAGATCCATTAACCCGGTTCATTAATATTAATGGACTATTAATAATGTATGAGTTTTTATATGGATGGTCCCTATAGGATGAGATTAGTATATAAGGGAAGAAGCTCTTTGATTTGGGCATCATCTCAAATCCTTGATTCAAAGAGAGTTTCTTCATCTTCCTTCTCTCTTCCTCATTTGAGAATGTCTTTGGATTGTCATCCACTCCGGTAGAAGATCATTCCGCACTTGCAAGAACTAAGACGACAAGTAAGATCAATGGCTCTTGTGATGGATTCAGGTTAGCCCATTCGCTTGCTATTACTTTCGGTTTCTATTCAATGTAGCCTTATAGATGATGATAACTAGATCCTTTAGATGCATCATATGGTATTGTTTCGATGTATCTATATTGCTTTCAGTTCCCGTTCTTATACAATTTGACACTTTTTTATGTACTTTGAATCAATTCAAGATACAGCTTGCTCAAGCTCCTACATTTTGGATATCATGCCTAGTTTTACTATCCATATCTATCCTTTTGGGTTAGAAAATAATCAGTCTTTTCGTTGTAAGCTACAGTTTGGTTGTACTGAAAAATCTATGAATTTAGATCCTTTAACCTTAAAGTTTGTGTGTGTAGTTTGCAGGTTCTTCATGTGATGCTGGTAAAGGGAGAAGCTCTAATAGCCGCGAAAAAATCACTTACGGATTTAGCCTTGTTAAGGGGAAAACAAACCATCCTATGGAGGATTATCATGTTGCTAAGTTCATTCATATGAGAGGACAGGAACTTGGTCTATTTGCTATATTTGATGGACACTTGGGGAATAATGTACCTGCCTATTTACAAAAGCATCTATTTTCAAACATTTTGAAAGAGGTAAATCACTATCTGTGTTTTTTTTGTTTGATTTGGACATATAGTTGTAGATCATGTATACTTAGTTTTTTTGTTTGTTTGTTTGTTTGTTTCCAAAATATAGGAAGAATTTTGGACGAATCCGGATGTAGCTATTTCAAAAACCTACGAAAAGACCGACAGGGCAATTCTTTCACACAGTCCTGATCTCGGTCGAGGTGGATCAACTTCTGTTACCGCAATCCTCATTAATGGCACAAAGTTATGCGTAGCTAATATCGGTGACTCGCGAGCAGTTCTTGCCAAAGGTCAACAGGTGTTACAATTGACAGTTGATCATGATCCCAACACTGAGCGTCGAAGTATTGAGAATAGAGGAGGTTTCGTATCAAACATGCCCGGTACCTTCTACTCCCACTCTATGCTTAGTGTTTAGATTATCGATTTGTGGTGATCGGTAGCCTGCTTTCATCCTCCAACCTGTTGCATTATTGTTTCAATTCTTAGCAATTGGTATATACGATGATCCTTCGACTATGAGTGAGTGCCAAAGGTTCAAATTAGCAGATCAAAAACATTGCTGATTTGATTGACTAATTAGTCTACTTAAACATCAAAAAAGTTGGTGAGTTGGTTTCACCAGCCACAGTTTCATGATTGGTTAGACTTGCAACAACTATTTAGGAAATAATTTTCTTAGGAAACTGGTATAACCATCCAAAAAACTATCAAATAATTGTATATATAGGATTGCTTAAATAAAGCCCCAACATCGAAAAACTTGGTGAAGTCTCCTGCAACAGCAGGTATTTAGTCTTGATCTCTTACAAAATTAGATGATTCTTCTTCTTTTCGGTCTGTCAGGTGATGTCCCAAGAGTTAATGGCCAGTTAGCTGTATCGCGTGCTTTTGGAGACAAGAGTTTGAAATCACATTTGCGGTCGGATCCTGATATTTGTTGTTTAAACATTACATCAGAAACAGAGCTACTCATCCTTGCTAGTGATGGTATATGGAAGGTTTCTTCTTCAACTCTAAAACTAGTAATGTCATATATGTGTTTATTTTGTATAACAAATTTGATTTAGGTCATGAGCAATGAAGAGGCAGTCGCGATTGCCAAAAGGTTTAAGGATCCACAATCCGCGGCAAGACAATTGACCACCGAGGCATTGATTAGAGACAGCAAAGATGACATTTCATGTGTGGTTGTACAATTCAGATCATAAGAAAAGCTTGTTTCTTTCAGTCATACATAACCAGAGATAACATTTTCAGTTGACCATCAGAAATTTGGAAGATTGGTGAGGTTACTAATACAGATTCATTTGGTAATACCATGAAAACTGAAAGCACCAAAGAGTTCAGCTTTCTGCAATCAGTGTGATCTTGTGCCGTTTCCATTTCGCTCGATGCATCAGTGATCAGGAGACTCATGTTTCTATGAGCAGGGAAACTAGTAGACCCCTCCTGTAGGTTGGTTTTCACACAATGGTTGGTTGGATTGGTTACTTTCTTTTCTTTAGCATTCCTTTTCCTCTTTGGATTGCAGTTTTGCAGCAGAGAGTTTTGGATTTAGCTTGCTAATGTTCATGATAAGATTGCGATCGTCTCTATGTCATTTGTTAAAATAATTGTTGTTTTTAATCCAGTGCATATGGGCGGATGTAGGGTTGATATTTAGAAACATTCAAGAAAGACTAAGCTATGATTGCGATAGTCTCTATGTCATAGGTGCAATCAAATTATTCTCATTTATTCCTTGCAATCATGAAAACTTTTGCAAGAACTAAGCTATGATTTAGCTATGTTCTAAACAAATTCGGCAACAAGTAAATAGAGTAAGGATCATTTCGAGTAGTGCTGAGAATATTGTTCAGCAATCTGTATCGCATAATAACTTTTGATACTTTTGCTTCATCATTTGTAGTAGTTTACCTCCTCTTCATCTTCAAGCATACGAAAAATGTTCAATCGCGCCTCTCCGGATGGGTCACTACCACTTGTGAGTCAAGTTCTTATAGGATCAAACTTGTGCAAAATCACTATCCATGCTGGCATTCTAACTTGTGTTGGGATGTCGACTGGATTGTACGGAATTTGCTATGGAATCAGAAGTAGGAACTGATAGCACCATTTAGTGGCATCAAAAACACTGGCCACGGTCAAATTATCTATGCACGAGTTAGACAGCCAATTCTCAGGGTTGTTGCTGACATAAACAGTCAGGAAGAGGGTTCTCGTAAAATGCTTCTTCGGACCGAAACCGTTCTACGCCTTTTGTGCCGGTGGCAGGGCCTTTCCGCTTGCGGGGAGAACCTTGCCTAACATACCAGGACAAATCGTTAAGTTCCACAGATGTATGGAAATTCAAACACGAATGTAACTTGCATGATCACCTACCTTCTTTTATGGATCTCACTAATAATATTTGATAGCTTCCTGCCTTCTCTGAGAGATCCTCTATTGATCTTATCAAACAAATGAACTAGAGCTTTTCTGCATACTCAACGGTAGATGAAGATGAAGATAAAGAATGTATCCTTTTGCGAGTTCAATAAGAACAGGAGCTCATAGCAAGTCACCTGTCAGGATTAATTGTTTTCCTGTGCCCAAGGAAGCGACGGTGACCCTCGACTGCCCTTGCCATATTCCCAGAATATGACGGGATAAAAACATCGCTTTCTAGAGATACTATGTAGTCTAGTGCTGCCATTTGTGAGGCATATTGCCTAAACGGTTCAAGCTCTTCTGCTGATGCCAACTTCTCCTGCAAAAAATAGTTCATAACCAGGACCGAATCAGATGAGACAATGGCCAAGTTGGAGAGCTAGAGATTTCGATTAAATCAATGTAGAAACACATCGAAACACTAAATCTATCATCTCATACAATATATCGAAAGGCATTAATGAGAGGACCATTAATCCTCTATTAACATGGAACCTGAAGGCTCAACAAGGCTCTAAGGCTCCAAGAGATTTCTAGCTTTTATTGCAACTTTTGTTGAAGAAAAAAAAAAAAAAGATCATGAGAACCTCACATCCAAAACTGAAAGTATCCTCATTTAGGCAAACGAGCAGCCTCGAAGCATGAGTGTCTCACTTTCAAAACAGATAATACTTCGATAGACATTCAGGTGCACGCCAATGTGCACAACATGCTCTCACTAAAGAGTAATGTAGATCTACTTAAAGTTCGACTTTTCCTGAAACTAAGTGCCAAAGCAATTTCAAAGCACTTTTAAAATTGTCAAGAACAAGCTGAACATAGTTGTGATGTTCAAGAGAAAAAAAAGATTCAGAATGTTTTCGAACAAAATAAAGTTAAATTGGAGCAAGTTTCCTCAGAAAATGATAGAAACAAGAGTTCAATAACCTGCCACTTGAACATTGCGTCTATGAATTCCATACCTTGCTCAATAAAATAGGAAAGCGGGATTTCAAATGAGCCAAATGAGAATTGCCTCCATATATTGACCCCGCCGCAATATATATCGGAGTATTTGGTGGATATCCAAGAGAAGAAATAAAAATTGCAACCTCCTTTGGAGTCAGTGGGCAGTACCCTTTCGCCCTTTGGTCTTGGGAAGCAATTTCTTTAATCTTCCAATATGAAACATTTTCTCTGCAAAATAGAGACCGCTGTTGAACTTCGAAGAAATTCAGAACAAGCTTCCTCTTAAAACATCAAAAGGATACCTAATCCTTGCTAATTCATCAGATTCAACAGGTGACAAGCCATATGTGCACCCACTAAAAGCAAGCATGTCCTTCTCGTAACGAAGGTGCAAAGCAATAAATGGACCATAAAATCTCATCCTCTCCACCAATAACTGCAGTTTAAAAAGAAAAAACATATTATGTTGAATCATGACCATTATATAGTAAGAAACATAGAGAAAAAGGGTAAGTACTTTTCCTAGTGCTTCAATTTTTGGAGCAAATCTGAGGGCCTGAAAGAAAGCACGGCAGCGAAGTTTTTGTATATCAGCAGGAAGGTTATTGTTTGCAAGACGTGAATCTGACTTAGCAGCTTTTATAACCTGATGCATTAGAAATATTACCAGCTATAACCACTAATCATAGAAGGATGTAAGAAAAACTTCTATTTGCAGCAGGTGTACCTGATGATTATTCCACATAGGTGATATCTCAGTTTGATAGTAGTCCAGCCCTGACCAGCTTCGGAAGTGTACTACTGCATTTGTGGTCATTCTCAACTTTTTTGGTAGTTTCTTTACAACTTTTACATCATTGGCCAGAGCATGGATAAAGTGATCTTCATCAAAAACATCAGAGAAATTGCTGGAACATGATCATGAAAAGCATCAGAGAACACTATATATGTATATGTATGTTTGTACATATATGAACTGTCAAGTGTTGCAGAAGAGATAAAACATCAATATTTTGGAATCAAATGGTGTGGACAAGATAATAAATCTTCAGACATGAGAGAAATCGCTGAAACATATTACTGAAAGGATTAGAGCACACAATGTAAACTGAATAGAGAAAGAGTACTGCATAGAATATAATTCGTGAACTGGCTATCATGACATATTGGACTTGGCATTGTTCCAAAAACTTACTCAGAGGCTTACAGTAGCTGTAACGGCATATACAAGAGACAAAATAGCACAATTATTGTGTGCGAGTTACCCACAAACCTTATTCAGAAAGAATATTCTGCTAGAAAAAAAGAATAAGAATAAAATCTAAGCATTTATACCTAGAATCGTGCCAAAATGATCTCTTATCAAGCCGAGGAATAACAAGTGTTGCATCAATTAATCGTGCCACTGCTACCATGTCACTTATCTGCCATTAGCATCACAATACACATGATTTTTTAACCCATACGAATAAAAACAAAATGATATGAAAAATTAGCTTCTGAAAGAGAGCTAGTTTAAACAATGTTGTTTCTCTTACAAACAAAAGTAGCTAAGATGCCCATCAATCATTAAGAAGATAAACAACTGCCAAGATTGTATTTATGTGAGTGTGATTCTAGGACATATGAAATTTATTCTGTGACTGGAATGCAACTTAAATTCTGGATCTGCAGTAACAAGAGCATTTTAGACATCCAGGTGTCTTGCAGTTAATTTAGGATTGAAAGAATCAGAAATTTATCGTGCTGACTGCAAGTTTGGATAATCTTGATCCATTTAGTTATTCATTCATATTGTAGGCTTACTAGAACCTGTAAATATTGATGAATTTGGCACTGAAGAAACTTAAAACAAACTACTATTGTCTTAGCAAAACAACATGGCTTTCCTCATGATACTCAAATCTGTACTATAATTTTCAAGAAAAAAAACAGAAAATAATGCTTTTAAGGAAGACACCAATTTTTATATTAATTTTGCAGTGTTTGTAAGCTAAAACACACTAAACAAACCAAGATTATCTTTTTGTTGATTCACTCAGCCTTGAGCAGTATCATAACAGATGTAAATGAATGCATGGTAAGGTGGACTAGGAAGAATGAGTCTGTTAGACCTTTCATCCAAGATATTGTAACCTCAAACAGCTTCCAATCTGAATTTTGTATCAGTAGGTATGGCCTATTTTAGTAAATATCCACAAGATTTAGAACAATTTTGTGACATTACCTTTTTCTTCATGTTTCTTTCCATTACGTATTAGTCTGCTTATTCCATTAGGTATTTTAGTGATACTGCTGCTGCTTCAAACAGCTCGTTAATCTCATGTATTGTCAATAATATGAACTCTTTATTTAAAAGCTACCTATAATCAATTTAACAATGCACCACATTCGATTAGATCATTTTCAACACATTTAAGGCATACGTTAAAAGTCTATAACATCTCAACATATTATAACTCACAATATCTACTTGTCTCATGCAAAGACTACATAAGACAATAAGAAAACTAAACACGAGAAAGATCCATGTGCCTTAGACAACAATCTTACAGAGATACATATGTCAGTAATGTAACAGAGAAGAGAAATATGAAAATTTACCTTTGGATTATCATCCTATTCATTCAATTAGAGGGACAAGTGTAACTTTCATAGGCTTTTAATTCATGGTCTTAAAAAACTTAAGCAAAGTAGACTAAGTTTACTGAAGATAATTGTATTTTAAACAAAATAGAAATACAACAACAACAACCAAGCCTTCTCCCACTAGGTGGGATCGGCTATATGGATCCTTCTATGCCATTGAGCCCTATCCCCTATTATATCATCCACCTTATTGGATGATACTTAGATCTTTCCTGGATGAACAATCTACCTTATTGGATCTTTATCATCCACCAATAGAAACTCAACTCTTGAAGGTTGAGTTGTATTTCATGAACAATAGCAATTGCCTCGTCATCATTTGTATCACAAGTCTCGGATTGATAAGGAAACATTGCAAGTTACCATAACGCAGAAAAGTACTATGTCAATTCTACTCTCGATGTTTGAAAATTACAATGCTGAAGATAGGATTAACTGGTGGTAATGGGAAAGGAACCTAGACAAATTTGTTCTGTTCATCCCATACCTGTCTGATACAATACCCACTCATCTCATATCCATCATGGGTTAGATTTCTCTGTCCATGCCTATTCCAGAATGTCAAAATGGTACCCATACGTGACTAAATGGATCAGGTACCCACCCAAATTCAACTGAACCATGGTATGTAATAAATAGAATGCGAGATTAAGTATTTATATTCATATATTCATTGTAAAATAATTAAATTTGATTGAATACCAGCAGCCCGAATCTTTAAACTCAAACCCATCTTGTGTCATCGTCATGTATCTATTATTTTATGCAAACTCATTCCAAACTTGTTTAATGGGTACCCAAACCGTTTTAAGTGGTTGGCTAATCACTATTACCAGATATTATCATCTCATTGTCATCTCTAATAGGACTGTTGACATTAAGACCGAAGAAATGCTACTTGTGGAAACTCAACCAAAAAGACCTGAATGCCAAGATAGCAAATCCTCTAATATAAAACTTAGGCTAATGTACAAGTGAGTTGGTAAGTCAAATTAATGGAAATGGAATCAATTTTTTCTCACAGTATGAAATGGGTCAGTGGAAGGAACATGAGGTTTCTTAGTATAGTATATAAGGAATTTTCAAGGTTCTCATATATTGTATTCTCATAGTTTACGAGGTGCACTAACATGTACTTCCTAGTATTCACTACTCAATGTAATTTTCTTCTAGCTTCAATAGGTACCACCCAACTATGCACAACAAACTCTCAGTTGGTGAAAAAAAGAAGATAAAAGAATATCATATTAACAGGATGATGAGCTTGATACTCTTAAATACAATAGGGCACTTACTAGTAGATATATTTAGTAGTATTGCTATAAAAAAACTTGTCAATTTGCAGACAGGAATCTCACATTCTTGGTTCCTTGTAAAGATTGTTAAGTTAGTTCTTTTAGTTCATAAGGTAGAGAAAAGAATTTGACAATTATGAATCAGACCTAAAGTTGGTAGAATGTTGAATTTCTCAAAGGAGGCCTATAATTCGGTCAACTCCTTTGGAGATAAGAAATGAAACTCATTCAAAGGTTAATTGAACTCAAGAGAAGAGTGACAAATGAGGTGAGGGCTCCAACTACTATCTCTTTGGATACTAAGGCAACATCAAATTCTAGATCTACTATTTCCATTAAGCTTGAGGCAAGTCATTAAGTGATGCTTTCAGAATTAAATCTTGGTACCCATCTAAAATTCTTTGATATCAAGAAAAAGATGACTAAATGAGGTGGGGGCTTTGAATGCCATCTTTTTCATTTCCGTCCCATATCAAGTCTTAGCTAGAAGGCAAAAAGGCTTTCTTTGATCTCTATTGGATGTTTCCTTCCCTTCTCAAGTTGAATCTAAGTAAGAAGATGATGGATTTCTTTGATTGTATTGTAGTTATTGTTTGAGTTTTATATGATTTAACTTAATTTTGTAAAGATGAAGCCTACAATACAATGTACATGAAAAAAAAGTGAGTCTGTGTGTGTGTGTGTGTGTGTGAGAGAGAGAGAGAGAGAGAGCACTTCATACCCCAGCACGCATTTGGTTTAACCCACCATTTGCATGAACTAGCAAGAAACCTCTTGAACTCAAAGGAGCTGAAAATAGTAAAATTGAAAAGAGAAGGATACATAAATCTTAGAATTACAGAAAAAAATGTACTAATCAAACAACGAAATCAAAATCGACGTTGATGAGGATCCCTTACGCAAATATGATGAGTTCGGTGCTACACAGTGCATATAATTACGATTCGAAGGTGACTTCCACAGCTTGGCAAACTCAAAATCTCCATTCGAGTTGCCCACCTGCAGAGTGCAAGGTATGAAGAGGGTGAGAGAAGCAAAAAAAAATGAAAGCGACGGCAATAAAAAACCATAAGAAATGCCCTCCCATAAAAAGACAACAGAAATCAAGCTGTTAATTGATATTTCAAAAATAGGGCAGAATCACCTTTTGTGCAGCAATGGGAAGCTTGGGAAGTTGGGGCGGTGCGACCTCCCGCATCCACCTGAGCTCGTTCGTGCTTCGCCGGTATCCAATCTCACGTTGCTAAACAACAAAACAAATCCAACAAAATCGAGCTATATCACACGGTGTGTGCGAGCATTTGTAAAACGCAACAAATCCAAGCCCCAAAATTGAAATTTTGTTTTTTTTTCATACATGCCTCAATAATGCGCACAGAAGACAAATCATCTAGAGAAACCACGAAAAATTTCACATCTTGAGGTTTCAACAGTGAATAAAAAAGAACAATCGAAGAAAAACGACCGGTACAAAAGACAAGGAATAGCAGGAAAGGAAATGGAGGAGGCGAGAGAGAGAAGGAGATGCCTGGGGGAGCTTGTAGGCGTCGGGGGCGGTGGCGGAGGGAAGAAGGACCACGTGTACTACCACGAGGGTGGCGACGGCGATAGCTCCTATGGCGCACATTAGAGTCCACCAGAAAGTCGAGAGGGCGGTCGGCGTCGACCTGCGCCGCTGCATCCCACCGCTTTGCCCTTCGCTTTAGTCTCGCCTTATGCTCCTTCTCGTCTCCTCCGATTTGTAAAGGGAAAGGTAGGAGACGAAGACACGGACGCCAGGCCAGAAAGAAGCAGAGAGAGAGAGAAGGAAGCCAACGGAAGCTTTCCCAACCTTGTCCTTCAAGTCCAGTGCTGCCTCCACCGTCATCCTTCCCTTCCATGTATGCCCCTATACATGCTGCAAAACTGGCAGCTGTCAAAATCATATATTTACTACAATTTTTCTCCATTTTCAAATGATCATAACTATGATAATTACAAGAACAACAATGAAATTCTTAAGAAACTTATTATTGAAATCTGAAATCAGTAAACTCAAGCCAAAACGAAAAAGTTTTCCTTGCTAATGCGTTCTTTGGACAGTCCACATGCAGATCTAAACCGAGATTATGATGATCCTAGGAATGGGAGACATTAGAGCTAAATCTGACACGAAATCTAGTAATTTATTTCTTCGGTGCCTGCATGAATAGGTTATCACGTGAACCAACTGTTCATGTGAAAACAACTGTTCAGGAATTAATCTCAAAAACATGCATTCCAACGCACCATTTGGAAGTATCTATATAAAATGTAATCTATAAACAGAAAAGATAAATCTAGTTTATTTTATCAGTCCAAGAACCTTGGAGTACTGTCTTCCATCTAGCTAAGCTTTGCAGTAGGATCTCCTTAAGAAGTGCCATCATTCTCAGTTCTCAACAATACTTAATGAAACTTAATGGAGGTTGTTTATTCTCAATTATGCTCACAAGTCACATCTGTTTTTCTTCTTCCATTGTCATCTTCTTATGCCATAGCAGCATTAAGCTTCCCACTTGGTCCCCATGAGATCAGTTATACTCCCTCCAAACCTCTCCTCTCCCTTTCTTAATAATTGGTTCCGATCGATCACTTTCTTCAATTGGGTTTGGTGTGTGTGGTCCAAGCGACCAAGCCAAATATAATTCGACAAAAGATAAAATTCATCATCCTAGCGACTTTCACGAAGGTCTCGTATCATTAAGAGAGAATAAATTAGAAAATCGAAATGGATCATCATCTGAGAGAGTATATTTATAGTTTTTATCAAGATTCTATCTTTGTTTGAGTTTGAGATTAATCTTGTTTATTGATTGTATTTGGGGCCAATGTTTAAAGAAAGGCCAACACATATTCTCTAATTTTGTCATGGTGAATTGAAGTTGTGGTTCCTGCAAATGAAAGGTGAGAGGAGAAAAATAAATGTTTCATAAATGTTTTCTAACAAATTCACATTACAACAAAGACAAACAAAACCAATGCATCCAATATTACTTTTATAATGTTGACTAAAACTATTTTAATATTAATCAAAATTACTTTAATATTGATTAAAATTGTTCCAAGTTGATCATAACTATTATATATTAAGCAAAACTAGTATTTGGTCTATATTTAAATAATTTTAGTTAAAATTATAGCATGTTGTGATATTTTTAATAAAAACTAGTATAATAATATTGGATTGGATTAATTGCGTACAAAGAGTAATTTGATATTAAAATTTAAAATGAGATGTCCTTAGACTTCTTTTTTTTTCATATATGGCATCTTTTAGGATAATAATAATAAAAGGATATCTTTTTTAATTTTATGGACGGTGTATTTTTTTTTTTAAAGTCTCTTTTATGGTTGGAATTGGATCAAAATAGAACTAAAGAAAATTAATCTACAATGTTGATCAATTAATAGCTAAGACATCGAGTTGTATGAGCTTCCTAAAAAATATTCGTGATGGCTTATTTTATATGAGAAGAATCATCAGCATGACAAATTTTATCTTTAACGGAATTCATAAAAAAAAACATCATATACTTTTCACATTGATCATTTTATTTTTTTATTTATTCTTTTTCAATATATGATCATTTTAATTTTTTTAATTTATCCTCTCTTCAATAATAATAGTATAGGACAGTCACGATGACGCCGAATTTCACCCATTCAGAAAAAAATAAAATATCATAAATGGAGAGAGAGACTTGAGGAATGGAGCGGGGGTTTTAAAATTCGAGTGGCTTAATGGATTTTTGAATATAGTTTCATTGGCGGGTCTTGATCCAATACAAGTTGGATCCAAATTAAATGCACACAAGTGTGGGCTTTTAATTTGGGCCCAAATCAATCCGGAAAATCACACTCATATGCCACCAAAGCATGTCTATCTGTGACAATTGATAAAAGATAAAATTATTATCTTAACGATCCGATCAAAACGATCTCTTACTTCATAAAAAAAAAGGTAAGACAACTAGTAGGGAGAATGCCCTCAGGAATTGAGGGGTTTATATATGACAATACTATCATGTGAATCATATGGACCAACCGTGGGGCAAAACATGTGATATCGAATTGACTTTTAAATTTATATAAAATATATTTTAAATTAAAAAAATACACACGTCCATGCTTACATGGATGATTCATGTCCTCATTTATATATTACTAATTAGATTATCTTCGTGATTTATCTCTTTCGTGTTAGTCCTGACGAAAATGTTAGAATAAACGTTTCGTCTTTTGTCACTGTGCATGCATGATTCACCACGGCAGTTCGGCCAATGGGCATTTAATGAGCCATGAATGCCGGCGTTTAAGGTTCAATTAATAACACGCCTTGTCTTGGCTTGGCTTAGCTGGGCTCCTTTCGTGCAGCAGCTCATCGGAGAGGCAAGTGTCATGCTGTGGGGGCCCAGAGAGGGACTCCCGACATGTACTGTTCTGTGCCGACGCCGACAACGCAAGTCGCCGGGCTGGGAAAGGGCGACACATGCAACTTGATTCATTGACTGCTGCTGCCGGCGAGACACAGCCATCAGCCATAGCCATGGGGTTGCCGGCGAAGACGCCGGCGAGACAAACGCCAACGTACGTCGCATTAATTTGGGTGGTTCTATTTTGGCAAACATCAGAGACATTGGTCTGCTGCTCGCTGGGTGCATTAAATAACTTCCCAACTTGTTCAATATTCGAATTGCACCTGACTAATCTTGATTTTTAAGATTTAGTTTATAATTTCTTTGTATGTAAGAGAAGATAAACAAATGATGTTAACTTAGAAGGTTTATCTCTAACTTAATTAATTAAATAAAATAATTGTCTTCGTTATTAAATACGAAATCATTGTAAAAGAATATAAAAAGACAAATTATATAACGTGGCTGTGATAGACCTGGATCCTCTGCCACGGGACAGGTCGAACAGCCACGTGGGCATGCCAAACTCCATGGTCAAAAGAACAAGAAAAGAAGGATTATCCACCCTGGCCTAGGGACAAACAAAGCCTAAGCAGAGCTGAAAAATATAAAGAGAAGATCTTGGATCACCACCACCGCATCTTCCATCTTCCACTTTTCTCTTCTTTTGATGCTATTTATTTATTTACCATCTTCCTCTTCCTCTTCCTCTTAACGTAATTACAGTCCTTTAAGAGCTTCTCTGTAAAAGCTCACTCCTTCACCATTTTAGTACTGGAAAAGGAGGACTCAAGCAGTTGCTGCATTTCATCATACATCTAATTTTTTCTTTGTTGCACACAGTCATCATCACTATCCATCTGTACACATGCATGATACCATGCCCCTAACAAAAGCTTCCTTAACATTTCCTTCTTTTCAAGATGTAAAAACAATTTCCTATTCCCTCCTCTCCCACAAGGAAAGGTGAAACAACAAAAACAAAAACAAAACAAAAAAATTGAAAGGAAAGAAATTCAACTCTCCTTTTACTGGTTTGCCCCAATTTACATTTGCAAATCTGCCCTTTGGCTGAGCTTCAAAATTCAGCCCTTACCACCACCAACAGCAACCGTTGAAGTTAATCATCTTGGATGAATATTTTACTGATAAAATCTTGAAACCTCCGAGAGTACAGTTTCGGGTCCACCGCGGAGATAGAATTGGGATCGACCTGCAACGATTTGTAGGCATGCTCCAGTTTCTTGGTGATGTCGTAGTCCTGAAGGATATCGATTATGCCAAAGTAGAGAAGCACGTCGTAGAGCTTGCCGCTTGCTGTAGGTGTTGACATCCCACTACTTGCTGGGATAAATGAAACCAATCCGCATCTTGTGGCGTGCTCAGCTCGTGCCGGCATGTTAGCACCCAGCCGGACCAACGGTTTCCTGATCATTAGAAAAGAGAGTTGATGATACAAACGCAGAAGACTAGGAAATAGAAAGAAGTTTTATCTACCAGATAGATGAGGGACCAAATTCTAGTTTCCACAATGGAATAATAAAAATTGTTTGCCGCCAGCATGGCAGTAGAGCTACATCATGATGAGAGCAACACTATACACTTAAATTTTTGATGTGGAGTCTGTAGAAGCAGCAGAGTCCACGAGTTTTTAATTACGCCAAGTACTCCGTTCATGGGATCAGAACGTGTCATTGGGAGATGACTAGTTGTTGGCAGTGGATTTTAAAAGCGACGCCTTTTCATTCGTGGGTGGCATGAACGGATTGTTTGATCCAATGCAAACGGGTTAAAGCATAAGAGAAAACAAATAAGAACTTGGACAAGATTCGGCAACAGCGATCTCTAGTATTGGATGGTAGCAGACAATGACTCCTAAATTTACTCTACCACAAGTTTGTAAAGCCAGATTGGGTAATGCATATTTGACTAATTAGCAATAAGAGCATCGAGATAAGACATTAGATATCTAGGTTTAAACAGCATGAATGAAAGTGAACCAGAGGACCTCCTGAGTTGCAGGCAGGAAACAATCAATATAGTGGCTATATAATTATATTAATCAAATACCAAATCATTGGTTGTCACGGGTCAGACATACCGTGTGCCCGGAATTTGATCCGTATCTTGACATTTGAAACTTGAGTTGCATTGGTCAGACCAGGTTTCTCTGCGTTGAAACGATTCCTTCTTAGATGACTCTGATTAAGTAACATTGATATGATTAGAACAATGTCAAATGGCCCAACAGTGTTAGAAAAAAAATCAAGCTTGTAAAGGGGTATTGACTTACGAGGTGAAGCAAGAAGCGGTGATAGGAAGTGAACTCCTACAAGGAGGCTGTAATCCATGATTCCCTCTGATTCTAAGAACTCACAGTCTTGTTTGATTTGTCTACACCAACATTGCTATCTCAGACCAAATAAAGCATAGAAGAGGAATCAACCAAACTTTTAGCTAGATCTATGAGAACTTACTCACGGAGCTCTTTGTACCAAGAATTTTGAAGGAGAAATACTAAATTTAGGTCAAGATCTTTGAGTGTAGTTGTCTCATCAATCTCTTCCTCAGTCTTCTCGGTTGTACGGCCATAGGATGAACCTTTCAAGTCGAACCTCCTATGTATTTGATATTCAGAGCAGAACAAATTACCCATAACAACAAACCGGACCTGGCTTCATCAAACATGTGCAATAAGATCAGAGAATGACAGATGCATGAATCAATTAATAATGTACAATGGCATAACAAGCAAAACATCGTGCTAGTATTTGCTAACCTTTTGACCACCATTAGGTTTTACACAATGGACTCCATAGAACTTTGTCACTAGAGTCTTCTCATGCTCACATACATGCAGATAATAACTGGCTAACATCCTAATGAGTACCTGGTAAAGTCGCAAATTAAATGCAGTCAATATCAACTGACAATGCTTTTCTGAAACAATTCACATAATTCATGCATTACCAGCGGAAGTTCATCAACACTCTTAGGAAAATTACTATGATAAACAGTGAATGAAGACAAATACCAAATAAATGATTGTTGGGCATGTCAACAATAGGGAAAGAAGAAAACTCAGAATGAGGTTACATGTTGGTCTGATATTTACAACTCTCATTGTATTTTCAGTAATAAAATCAATGTACCTAAACCCTAAAACTGATGAGTTTCCTGGCTATAGTTTGGTATGCTCATCGATATTGGAACCTTGATAATCAACAATTAAGCTGAAGGAAAAAGTTAGAAATATCTAACCTTCACTTCTGATTTTTTTACTGTCTTAATCATGAAACGGTCATCCTGCGTCATGAAAAAGAAGCTCCCGCTCTTCCCAGGTGAAGAGAGCTCTCTCAGTGCATCATTTCCACAGATAGCTAACATATAATCTGCTGGATCCACTGAAAACAATTTCCTCAGGTGGCTGCAATCCAGGGATTAAGTAAATACTTCAATTGAACTGTAAAGAAAGATGGGGAAAAAACATTGAACAAATCGTTCGACAAAAAAGTACCTGAAGACCATGGGGCAGTAATCCTTCCATCGGAACTCCGGTGACTGGTGTGGAGGAGTATTCTTTGATCCTTCAGGAGGGAACCTCGTCCAGAATTTCTCCATTGGATCAAAATCTTCCTGCTTTAGCTCCCTCGGGTGAGCGGAACCAGGCTTCCCGATTGAGTACCTAAATCAAAAACCACTACCAAAAAAATTAAGAACCACATTTTCAATTCAGCGTCAACAACTTAATTCTTGGACCATCTACCTAATGCCTAATTGAAGGTTCAACATTAGGTCGTAGTTCTTGTGCCCCTTCGATATTGTCTGCCCTGGTTTCTTTACCTCCGAAGTTAAGAAGGGGCGGGAAGACTGTCGCCGTTGAATGGTCCCTATGAGCGTTCCGCTAACATGCTCGTGCAATGATCTTTCCTTGTACAGCATCGACGCCTCGAGGTTGTCGATGATGTCGCAAGTGATATCCCCAGCATCGCCGTCCGATTCCCAGATGCAGATCCTGGGGAAGCTCTTTTCGGCCACGGAGCTGACCCGTCCAGGCGAACGATGGCCTACATCTACGGACAACCGCTTCCTGGACGACGAAGGGACTAGAGGCGATCCATCGTCCAGTTGAAAGAAGGGGGAGGTGCTTCTCCTACCAGCGGCGATCTCTTTCCGGGGAGTGGCGGTGGCGGGGTAGTATGTGCCGTCGAGGGCCTTGGGATCGCTGCGGCTCCAGCTGCCGATGTAGCAGCTGCCGTCGGGCCAGGTAAACACGCTACTCCCCTTTGGGACGCCGTTCTCCCACTGACCATCATAGCGGTTCCCGTTGGTCCATATGAGGACACCTCGGCCGTTTATGACACCTCCACGCCACTCGCCCACGTACTGGTTGCCGTTCCGCCAAACGTAGCGGCCGTGACCCTCCTGGACGTTGCGCCTCCACAGGCCCTCGTAGTAGTCCCCGTTAACGTAGGACTTGCTGCCAAAGCCTTGCTTGCGGTCAGCCACCCACTGACCATGGTAGGTATGGCCGTCAGCGCCGATGAACGTGCCGAATCCCTCCATCCTGCCGGACCGAAACTCCCCCTCGTAGGTAGCGCCGGAAGGCCATGAGAACCTCCCCTTCCCGGAGGCCTTCCCCCTACGCCACTCCCCCTCGTACATACACCCGTCCACCCATAGGTACTTCCCACGCCCGTGAGGCGCGTTCCCAGCGAATCCACCAATATAAAGATCCCCGTTCGGCAGCACCTTCTTCCCGACCGGATCCTCCTCGTCTTCATCGTGATCAACCGTGGGGGTCACCCGTCTTCCGCCACCCCCACCCTGAGATCTGCCCCTCGCTTGCACAAGGGACTTCTCTGCAAGGTCCTCCGCCGCTGTACTCGCGACTGCATCATCATCGACAACCCGCCGCATTTTACATGCGCCTCCGTCGCCACCTTCTGCGAGAGAAAGCCCTAGTCGCCGGCAGCTGCGTCGCGCATTCCCCACCAGACCTCGATCAACCTCTTAAACTCCACCCAGAATCTAAATGGAGAAGAAAATTCGAAGAAATCGAAGCAAGAACGAGCAAGAGCCAGCGGATAATGAGGAGGCGAAGAAAGAGACGTCTCGGCCGCTGCTTTACCTTCCCTTGCAGCAGCGAGAGAGAACGAGAGCGAAAGGGAATAATAACAATAAAAACACAGGGACTCTATTTGCTACAAAATACCCAGATTACCCCTTACTTCAACCAAGAATTACTTGTTTCGACTGCCGTTCCAACTGTCGCCCCCACAGACATCGAAAATGCATCCCGTGTCCTCTTCCAACCACGCAACACCGTTCCACTCCATTTGAATTAATCGACAGCTATCTGCCACGTACTTTTGCTTTCGAGGACGAGTTTGTAACGGTGTCGTCCTGGGAAAAATCCGACGTGATATTTTTCTTTCCGGAGCCGTTATTTGATAGATTCGCCCGATTCAGACCCGAGTTAAATCAGGAGAAAATAATAATAAAGATTTTCTAATTAAGGTTGCATTTAGTTGTATAATATTTAAATGATGTATTTTACTTTTGAATTTAATAAATGTTTTTCTTAATATTCTAAAATGTCTCTTTCTCAACCAATTTCAGTCGGCCCATTTTAGCCTAATCAACAGTCAATTGACTGGTTAATCATTTCAATTGATTAATGATGAGTAGTAATCAACATTGATCATCCATTTTACACATGTACTGCAATGATCACTTGTATTCAATCTTTTTTTAAAAAAAAAATGTAATATTTCAGATGTAATTAATTTTCTTTTCCGTCATCCAAAACTATTCATTATCAAAACTTACAATTTTAAAATTATATAATTTACATTCATATTTCTTCACTTAACACAGTACACTCATTTGTAGGTGTACCCATAACCAATCTAAAAGATGAAATTATGGATTTTACAATTCAAAATAAGTTGGATTCGATTGGCTTAGGAATCAACTTTCGAACTATGTTTCTCGATCTAATTGTTCTAGCATAATTTCGAAGTATAAAAAGGTTCAAATAATTTATCCTTTATTGATTTTGATTGACCTTTATTGACTAAAGAAATATAAACCTTATCTTTTGAATTAGATCTATAGCCAAATTTGATGTTATTACATATCTTTGGCTCCTTATAATCAAGCCTAATATTTAAGCCTTTTTTGGTGAACTTATCTAGATTTATTCTTATTTTATGTTAAATTTCATATCTTGATTTTCTAATTTTAGTAGTTTAACACTCGAATTTTTATGCACACTATTCTATTCATGCGAGTGAATGTTATTTTATTATAGTCTTAAGATTTTCCTAATTGCCTTTTCATCTTTATTATTATTTTTTATTCTTCTAATTGCATTGGTATATTAAGGTGCAGCGGTTAGATTCTCTAATCAATTAATTAAGTATTTAAAATTTAAATTTAAATTATGATGTACCGTAAAAAAAAATTCTATTGAAATGATAAATTTAAAAAAATTGACCATTTAAATGGGTCTCAGTGAACCCTTTCTAATTTATCCGGGTGGTAATAAAAAAAAAATTAAATTAAATTAATCATCTCTAAAATTAATCGATTTAAAAATTAAATATATAAATTAATAAAATAAAATAAATAATTTAATATTAGATGAGTCATCTAACTATATGTAGCTTTTTTTCTTCTTCTTGATTGATAATCCCTTTTCTTAACTTCCTTCCCTGGTATGATTTAAAAATATTCTATGATATGAGTTCGTCATTGTTCTTTTTAAATTAATTTAGATTAAAATTTATAAGAGTTTTAATTTCACAACTATTATGTAATAAGACTACAATATCCAAATCCTTCATATATCAAAGATTTTTTATATATAATATATTTGTTAAATTTATAATTTTGAAATATCTATTAATATTTTTTTAGTGGTTATGATTATATCACAATCTTTGCTCACAATTATTATAACACCAAAGTACAAATATTCTATCACATATGTCTCTACATATGAGTTATAGAAATAATTTCTTATAATCTATGGTAAAATATGTATAATAAATTTAATATAATTTAATCCTTTCCTAATATCTTAATTGATGAAAATTTCATGCATCGAACTATCTTTTATATATCTTTATACACTTATTTTCTTTTCTGGGCATGAAATAATAAACCCTCCTCTTAGTTATTCTATGTAGCCTCTCTTGCTAGTAGTTTTTGCTTGTGTCTTATGCACATGAATCTACAAAGGTAATGATTCACTTGATCTTTTTCCGTATGATTTCACTAAGGGTAAAGGTAGCCTAGAACGTGCATTTAGCTAAAGGACAATGACTTAAATCAATAGAGTCATTATGTAATTTAACCTAATATCTAGATCAATAGGCTCATTAGAAACTCTTTTTGTGAATAGAGTTATTATTGTAAAATTGTTACACATAGTGAAAAAAGCTAAGAACCACTCAATTTGTCTCCTTGCTATAGAAAACCAATATGTGTGGCTTCTCTATGTTTGGTCCACCATCTCAATCAAAAGATGGTCAATTCACAACAAGGATTAGTGTCTTGTCTTTTTTATGTCTTAAAGACATTGCTTGCAAATGGGTGGATTAGTGTTACTTAGGGCCATTATGGCTTGCTAATGTATAGGATTCTACTCCATAGTGAAGTAGGTTAGTGTTAATTAGGGTCATCATAGCGATCTTCAAATGGACACAATATTGTCTCAATGAAAGAAGACAATTTTCTCGCCCTTCTAAAGGTGCATAGTGTAGAATGTGATGACATTTATATTGACATATTGTGATTATGTTGTTCTTGTTTTCTTTTTCTTTTTCTTTTTTTGTTTGAGACAGACTTTGCAATGAGAAAATAATGAAATTAAATTTGAATTGTAATAGCTTATTTTACTAGAAGGGAGGTTTTAGTTTCTATTATTGGTTGGTTTAGTTTGCAAAGTATAAAAAGTGTAGATAAATTATTGTACTATTTATGCTTAGAGAATGAATAAGAGAAATTTTAAAATTATTGAAAAATACTTAAAAGGCATAAAAATTATAAAAATATAAGCTAATTTTACTTAATTCAACCTCTCTACCTCTACCATTGTTGTCTCCACTTTCACTTCGATGCTCCTCCCTCGTGCAAATCTCCCCATCCCATTGTGAATGCTTCTTTTTACCTTCATTGTTATCACTTATATTGTTATCTACATCCTGTTCGATCGATTCACCTAGTCTTTCATTATTGTTGCTCTCTATCACGATCCGGAGACTTCCATTTTCATATGAGAGATAACTTTTCTGTTCAAACAATTGATTATATGCAACAGTATAGAAAATATTATAAAGCGAGCATCCAGCATCACGATATATCAGTATATGACTTTCCTTTTCCCTCCCTTAATTTTTTAATAGCATCATCAAAATCAACTAATTTAGATATAAATCCTACTCTACAAAGAAAGGTACAGAGAATTTAGTGATATTACCATTTACATAACTATCAAACAAAGAACTATAGGATTTCATAGGCGACGACGAAACTAAAACGAACCCTGAATAAGAGAGTCTTCTCCAAAATTAGAGAAGCGGGTATTGAAAATCTTGTTTGCATCAGCCTGTGGATCTGTCCCACCAGCATTCGCCCCGCTAGCTACAACCGATACTCTCGGGGGCGTCTGAGTAGGTGGCTGATGGCCCATTGGGGGCAAGAAGACTTGTAAATGCTTGGTTGCACGATCTTCCCTGACATTCTCAAACTGCCCAATCTTAATATTCCTATTCAAATATTCCATGATTTGATCTCGCCTATCACCCTGCATGATAAAATACAAGAGATGTCGCTGCCTCATCAAATCACCAAATGTCTTAACAGCATCAGCTTCACTTTCCTCACTCAGAGTAGGGGTGGATAAAAATTTGATAAAATTCAATTAATCAAATCGAACTGACTGAATTTTGAAATTCAGTTCGGTTAATTCGATTTTCGATTTTTTTAAAAAAAATTGTTCGGTTAATTCGGTTCATTTCAATTTTAAATTTCATAATTCGGTTAAATCGAATAAATCAAATAAATCGAATAAGAATATTAATTTAATTATTTTTTATTTAAAAGTATAATTAATTAAACATAATCTTATTTTTTATTTAAAACCGAATAAGGTTTTAAAATTTTGATTAGTTCGATTGAAAATCGAATTAATCGATATTTTATTAATTCATTTTTCGTAAGAAAATTGGTCGATTCGGTTGGTTAAAAAAAGATTGATTTGTTTGGTTTTCGATTTATTTGATTCGATCAATTCAATTTTGACCGAATACTCAGTCCTACTCAAAGCTACACTTACAACATTGTTGGCCAGACACCTATTCAGATACTAGTCCAATATTGTTAATTGAACTTATAGATCTCCAACGGCACATACTCTCTGCAAGAAATATACTTTTGGCGGACGGTAGTTAGTTCATTCTCCTTATTCTTCATATTAAAAATTTCATTATTGTTTCTCTCTATCGTGACCCGGAGACTTTCATTCCCATATGAGAGATAATTTTTCTGCTCGAATAATTGATTATATGCAATAGTAGACAAAACATTATAAAGCGGGCATCCAACATGATGCATCAGCATATGACTTTCCTTTCCTCTCCTCTAATTTCTTAATAGTATCATCAAAATCAATCAATTTAGATCTAAATCCTACCCTATCAACAAATAAAGGTACAGAGAATTTAGTGATATTACCATTCACATAACCATCAAACATAGAGCTGTAGGACTTTATGGGCGACGGTAAGACTAAAATGATCCCTGAATAAGAGAGTGTCGTCCAAGATCAGAGAAGTGGGTATTGAAAATCTTGTTTGCATTAGCCTGTGGATTTGTCCCACCGGGATTCGCCTCGCCAACCGCAACTGATACTCTTGGGGATGTTTAAGAAGGTGGTTGATGGCCCACTGGGGCCAAGAAGACTCATAAACGCTTGGCTGCACGCTCTTCCCTGACATTCTCAAACTGCCCAATCTTAATCTTCGTATTCGAATATTCCAAAATTTGATCTTGCCTATCACCTTACATGATAAAATCCAAGAGATGTCGCTGCCTCACCACATCACCAAATGTCTCAACGGCATCAGCTTCACTTTCCTCACTCAAAGTCAAGGGTGAATAAAAATTTGATAAAATTGAATTAATCAAATCGAACTAATTGAATTTTGAAATTTGGTTCGGTTAATTTGATTTTCAATTATTTTTTTTAAAAATCGGTTCGGTTAATTCGGTTCATTTCAATTTTAAATTTCGTAATTCGGTTAAACCGAATAAATCAAATAAACTGAATAAGAATATTAATTTAATTATTTTTTATTTAGAAATATAATTAATTAAATAAAATCTTTTTTTTTATTAAAAACCGAATAAGGTTTTAAAATTTTGATTAATTCGATTGAAAACCGAATTAATCGATATTTTATCGGTTAGATTTTCGTAGAAAAATCGATCGATTCGGTTGGTTAAAAAAAGATTGATTTATTTGGTTTTTGATTTATTCGATTCGATCGATTCAATTTTGACTGAATACTCAGCTCTACTCAGAGCTGCACTTACAACATTATTAGTCAGATACCTATTCAGATACTAGTCCAATATTGTTGATTGAACTCATAGATCTCCAATGACACATACTCTCCGCAAGAAATATACTTTTGGCGGACGATAATTAGTTCATTCTCCTTATTCTTCATATTAAAAATTTCATTATTGTTGCTCTCTATCGTGACCCGGAGACTTTCATTCACATGTGAGAGATAACTTTTCCGCTCAAATAATTGATTATATGCAACAATAGACAAAACATTATAAAGCGGGCATCCAACATCACGATGCATCAGCATGACTTTCCTTTCCCCTCTCCTAATTTCTTAATAGCATCACCAAAATCAACCAATTTAGATCTAAATCCTACTTTACCAGCAAAGAAAGGTACAGAGAATTTAGTGACATTACCATTCATATGACTATCAAACATAGAGCTGTAAGACTTTATGAGTGATGACAAGATTAAAACGATCCCTGAATAAGAGAGTGTTCTCCAAGATCAGAGAAGCGGGTATTGAAAATCCTGTTTCCATTAGCCTGTGGATCTGTCCCATTGGGATTCGCCCCGCCAACCGCAATCGATATTCTTGGGGGTGTTTGAGTAGGTGGTTAATGGCCCACTGGGGCCAAGAAAACTCGTAAACGCATTGGCTGCATGCTCTTCCCTGACATTCTCAAACTGCCCAATCTTAATCTTCGTATTCAAATTTTCAGAATCAGCTTCACTTTCCTCACTCAGAGTCAGGGGTGAATAAAAATTTGATAAAATTGAATTAATCAAATCAAACGGACTGAATTTTGATTTTCGGTTCGGTTAATTCGATTTTTGATTTTTTTTTAAAAAAAAATCAGTTCGATTTTCGATTAATTCGGTTCATTTCGATTTTAAATTTCATAATTCGATTAAACCAAATAAATCGAATAAGAGTATTAATTTAATTATTTTTTATTTAAAAATATAATTAATTAAACAAAATCTTATTTTTTTATTTAAAACCGAATAAGGTTTTAAAATTTTGATTAATTCGATTAATTCAATTGAAAATTGAATTAATCGATATTTTATCAGTTCGATTTTCGTAGGAAAATCGATCGGTTTGGTTGGTTAAAAAAAGATTGATTTGTTTGATTTGCGATTTATTCGATTCGATCGATTCAATTTTGACCGAATACTCAGCCCTACTCAGAGCTGCACTTTCAATATTGTTGGCTAGACACCTATTCAGATACTAGCCCAATATTGTTTATTGAACTTATAGATCTCCAACGGCACATGCTCTCCGTAAGAAATATACTTTTGGCTGACGGTAGTTAGTTCATTCTCCTTATTCTTCGTATTAAAAATTTCATTATTGTTGCTCTCTATCGTGACCCGGAGACTTTCATTCACATATGAAAGCTAACTTTTCTACTCGAATAATTAATTATATGCAACGGTAGATAAAATATTATAAATCGAGCATTCAGCATCACGATGCATCAGCATATGACTTTCCTTTCCTCTCCCCGAATTTTTTAATAGCATCACCAAAATTAATTAATTTAGATCTAAATCATATCCTACCAGTAAATAAAGGTACAGAGAATTTAGTGACATTACCATTCACATAACTATCAAATATAGAACCGTAGGACTTTATGAGCGGCGACAAGACTAAATCCCTGAATAAGAGAGTGTTCTCCAAGATCAAAAAAGCGAGTATTGAAAATCCTATTTGCATTAGCCTGTGGATTTGTCTCATCGGGATTCGCCCCGCCAACCGCAACTGATACTCTTGGGGGAGTAAGTGGCTGATGGCCCACTGGGGCCAAGAAGACTTGTAAACACTGCACACTCTTTCCTGACATTCTCAAATTACCTAATCTTAATCTTCATATTCAAATATTCCAAAATTTGATTCTGCCTATCACCTTGCATGATAAAATCCAAGAGATACCGCTGCCTCACCACATCACCAAATGTGTCAACGACATCAGCTTCACTTTCCTCACTCAGAGTCAGGAGTGAATAAAAATTTGATAAAATTGAATTAATCAAATCGATGTGACTAAATTTTGAAATTTTATTCGGTTAATTTGATTTTTTATTTTAAAAAAAAAATTGATTCGGTTTTCGGTTAATTCGATTCATTTCGATTTTAAATTTCATAATTCGATTAAACTGAATAAATCAAATAAACTGAATAACAATATTAATTTGTTTATTTTTTATTTAAAAATATAATTAAATAAATAAAATCTTATTTTTTTATTTAAAATTGAATAAGATTTTAAAATATCGATTAATTCGATCTTTTGATCGAATTAATCGAAATTTTATCAATTAAGTTTTCGTAGAAAAATTGATCGATTTGGTTGATTAAAAAAAATCAATTTGTTTGATTTTTGATTTATTCGATTTGATCGATTCAATTTTAATCGAATACTCAGTTTTATTCAAAGCTGCACTTACAATATTATTGACCAAACACCTATTTAAATACTCAGTCCAACAGATTGAACTCATAGATCTCCAACGGCCTCCAACGGCACATACTTTCCTTAAATATATTTTTGGTCGACGACAGTCAATTCATTCTCCATATTCGCCTTAACTAGGAGTGGGAAAAATATTAAAAATTTGATATATCATATTTACTGTATTGAAATATATCAAAATATATCGATTTTATGGTATATCGAAAATTTCAGTATGGTAGTCTATCACATCGTATTTTTCAATATTGGTATCGATATAAGATTTATATCAAAATTTTTGATATATCATATTGATATTAAAATTTTATATAAACGATATGAAATTGATATTATACTAAAATTTTGATAAATCAAAAATTTGATATATCAAAATTTTGATACTCGGTATGAAAATTTTTATTTTAAATTTTTTAATACGAAAATAATATATGAGTTCATGATTTAATATATCGTATTGAACCACACCCCTGCTGAGTACTCTCAACTCTAAATTTGCAATGACTGACTCATGGCGCTGATGGGCAATCTCATTAGTATAATCAATTCTTTGAGCATCAAACATAGTCATCCAACCCAAGTGTTCAGCAGTAAAATTCCACCACCACGACACTTCGACATATCTGTTAGTCAAAGAAAAATGAGAGTGAACATAAAGTACAAAATGAAAATAAAAAAGATATACATGATAAAAAAAACAATTAAAGAGGACAATGATATAATTTAACATTTATCCTTTTGAGATCATTTATCTTTTATTTTATTCTTAATTAATATCATAAATTTTCTTTAATTTCTCATTTTACAATAATTTACATATTATAAATAAAATTTATTGGATAGATAAACGAAATATAATATACCATATATGTATAAGGATGTATAGTATAAATAAAGATAAACGATTTATAATCTACCTAATACGAATACATTAGGCATAAATAAAAATATCAAAGTGAGCGACTTGTAATTCACTCAAAAAAGATACATCATATAAGAGAGTGAACGACCTATGATTCACTCATAACCAGTGTCATACCTGAGATTTTTGTTGCCTGAGTCGAGTATCAAAAAAAAAATTCTCTTACAATATTTTATTGTTATTTTAGCTAAAAAAAATGTCTTGCTAATCATTCATAATTTCAACAAGCAATAATCTGAATAAGAGAAGAGAGAAGGCCGAAGGGACGGTTATAAATAATTATTACTGATGTGAAAAGAGGAATTGCTATTGTGAAGAGAGGAAACAAAAACTTACTGCTCTTACCGCTTGCTATTAGTGTCTAGAAAATGAAAAAAAATAGTTGACTAGAAAAAGAAGAAAAAAATAATATTGTCGTCGAAGAAGAATATAGCAGAGGGAAAAAAAGAAGAAAATAAAGGGAGAAAAAAAAAGAAGTCGACATCGTTATTTTGTGAGGAGAGAAGAAAAGGAAAATAAATTTTTTTAAAAATATCCTAATTCATTTTAAATCGACTAAATTAATTTAACTCATGAACTTGGTTCGGACATAACTTAGTCAAATTAAGTCCAAATCAACTCCGGTTTGAACCAATATAATTCTTATTTCCATGCCTACTTGATGGATTTAGATCGGACCCAATCCAATTTAAATTTCACATTTTCATTTCGTACTCGATGATTTAATTCGTTTATTTAATTTAAAATTTAATATTTAACATAATTTAGAACAAATTAAAAATTCTAAATTTATCATAATGGACTAATTTTTAAACTCCTTAAAAAAAAAAAAAACTCTGAGGCAATCACCTCCTGGACCCCACTTCAAGTCCGGTGCTGAAGATTGCTAAGATAAATGTCCTCTTGATTTACCCTTTCTGAAAAATATGAGGTCGACTGTTAAAATAATAATTTCACCTCTACTCTAATATAATTATCAATTGGCATTTAATTGAAGTCCTTATCGATCACTAATTTCGTGTACTTGAATGACCTTATGCGATGCCAACTTCTATGATTTAACTTGAAAACAAACAATTTGATCATGATTGTTCTTTTTTTTTTTTTTTAATACGATATGGATACCTCCAAGGGAGTAATTAATCGACTAGAGCTAAGCTATATGTATAAACAATAATGTTGCTCTCATCAATCTCGGTCCATTGGCCTACCTAAAATAGTTGACGAGTCATGGAAAATGAGGAATGACACTGATGAGGGTTATAGTTTAGGGTTTTCCTCAACCAAACTTCATCAACGATAAACCTACCTCAAATTTTTCGTATAAACTATTTTTTCCCCTCGATCGTTGGGTGCTAATTGAATTGATAGATGTTCGCAAGTTAAGGTTAAGCGACGAGTCAAGTTGAGTAAAGCCCACCTAATTAGCATGCTCAAAGAAGAGCAACCACAAGTTCTTATCTAACAAGGAATCAATTCAATGGATGGTCTCATGTAGATGGAAAATCTATTAAACAAATAATTAGCAAAGTCCAATGATGATTAAGGAGGCATGCGAGAGGGATTATCTTAATCCATCCATTAATTAAATAAAAAGAATTGCAAAAGAGGTTAGAAAGTACTTACCTCAGCTAATCGAGCTTTTAATTTATATTAGTGTGTTTTGTCTTAAGTTGGTCATTAACTTACCTATCTCCATAAAAAACATACTCTATGATCTATGTTCATGCACCTAAAAAAAAGAAAAAGAAAATATAAATAATAAAATTAAAATAAATTTCTATTTCGCTACAAACTCATTTAGTCTTCCATTTAAAGATTTATATTCTCAAAATAGTAACCCTTAAATCTTTGTTTAAATTCTATTATCTCAACGTGAATGACTCATAACTATTTTGAAATTTTTACTTGACTATCTTAGTTAATTAACATATGTTTGTCGAGTTTTATTTTTTCTTCCCTAGCTATATAATTAGGCTTGACTAAATATTGAATATATTATCTTCGCAACGAAGGGAATGGAATCGTGCACTTAAAAAAAACAACGATTAGTGATTGAAATTTCGATCGTTAAATGCAAATTCCGTTGTTATATTTAGCGACGAAAATTTAATTTAATCATAAATTTTATTATGAATTCGATCAAATATATACCTTAATATTTAAAAAATCTATATATAATTACAATATCAATACAATCAATATCAATATCAACACCAATCATCAATATGTAATCAAAATTATATTACTAATGGCATCCAAATATACATAATTACAATATCAACACTAATCAAAATTTAATTTACTAACAGCGTACACATATTGATCAAGATGTTATTAGAAGTACTATACATTGAAGTTAACGACATAGTGGTCGTATGAAGAATCTTTTCTTTCCGAAGTTCTTGATGTTCCACAAAATTAGGGGAATAATTAGAACAAAACTAGCTACCTTAATAATTTTTCACTTCTCTTCTCAAATTAATTATATATATATATATATATATATATAATTAAAATTCTCACTTTGGTTTAAATTGATTTAAACAACAACTAAATTTACAATCTTGTTGATATTGTATTTCACATGCTTAATAATTTATCAAAAAGTTAAGCATTCAAAGTCCACCTTACATTATTTACTTAGCACATGCTCAATAATCTATTAGAAGGTGACAAGGTTCCATGTGTGCTTAACAATTACACCTCAACAAACACCATGGGAATTTAATGAAATAATGTTTGAAATCCCTTTCCATTTATTTCAAAATGTGATGAATATACACAATTTTATGTGTAAATAAACTTTTGAAATTATTCTGTTTATTTGATAAATGTATGTCTCAAAATTAAAACCATTAGAGAAAATAGTTGAGTAGAGGAGATGGATGGACATTGATTGAAAGAAATGTATGTTTGAACAAACATTTATGACATATGATTGTTCATTTGAAAATTTTCTTTCTATTTTTTTACTTCATAGGAATTCTTTCAAAATAAATAATTTATTCATCGATCGAACAACAATAATTTGGTGGAAGCTTGTATTTTCATATGAGGTCATTTCAATTATTGGAACAATTCAGTTTTCATCTTGCCACCTATATTTTGATGTGAACTCCCTTGATTATTTCTTGTTGAAATTCAAAGTCTATTTCTAAACACCTTTAAAGTTGATTGGTATAGTTTGGTTGTTAGAAAATTAATCTTTTAACTAGTTAAGTTATTAGTGAGGACGGTTGACTCAATTTGTTTAACTCCATATTAACGACTGATCATTTAAACTTATAAACCCCTATCTTCACCTCACCTTCTCATTTTTGGTCATCTTCTTAGCCTCACGGAGAACATACAACTACTTTGGTAGAGTTATTTCATTGGACAATGCATGATCGATTCACATGAGGTTCATTCCTCTAAGGATTAAATACTCTCCCATCTAGGAGGGGGCTCGATACTATGATGTATCTTTTTTCATCTTGTAGGACTGAGTGCCTGTGAAGAGGGGGAGGTGAATCATGTATTTTAAAATTTTCTTCTTCTTTTTCGGTTTTACAAAATCGTTCGGAAATCAAATACGTAGCAGAAGTAAGAGAAACACAGAGAAAAATGATGAAGTTGGTTTTACTTGGTTCGCAGCCCAGTGGACTGTTGGTGCAGTTTGCACTAATAGTCTAACCCTAAGTTTTGATATATGACAATATGTTAAAGTTAGACTATTGTTGTTTTAACAAAGTGAGCTAAGTGTGCAGGGTTGACTAACTTGACGGATCTAGAGGGCCAGACACCATGCAGAAGTCCAGATGTTCGATTCTGGCAGGAAGTCCAGCTGGGTCAGAGAGGACCAGACAGTTGGCGGGAAGTCCAG
>JBBUKS010000078.1:1322438-1350572 GCA_038050645.1 Hedychium gardnerianum | reverse complement strand
TTTTTGAAAAGTGTTGTCTGATTTGTGTTTGTAACAAATTATTTAATATTTTTTAGAAAAAGTTTTTTTCAATGAAAAAGATATTTTATGGGATAAGAAGTGTCATTAGGGATTCATGTGTCGAAGTTGCCCCAGCGAACCTCACCTCTCCCTTTTCTCAATCTCATCATCTTCATTTGTCACGCCTCAGAGGTATACTTGTCCGGCGGAACAGACGGTACCCCCTTGTGATAATTGTAGATATAACATGATACAAGTCCACATATCTAGTACAAGCAAAAACCCACGCAAAATATCAATATCCAAATGACAATTATAAAGATAAAATCAATTCACTCAAACGTAAATAGCAAAGGCTGCGTGCCGGCACAACTTAAATGTCATTGTCCCTGTTTGTGGGGAAAACACTCTACAACAAATGGATCTCGTGGGCAAATAGAAGGTAGCTATCTAGCTATAGGCTATGGGAGAAATGCTCTATAATGAATGAGGCTCGTGGGCAACCAGGGTATAACAATCACTATTTGGATGAGAAATAAATCAGTCATAGACAGGATGTATACAACAAAGCAATATACAAGTATCACAGAAATATGATAAACATCACAAAATAATATAACCACAGTAAATACATATCCATGCAATGTATACAATCACAACACACAAGGTAATCTACCTAATATACACACTATACACGTGAGTAAAACTATCTACAGTACACACCACACACGTGGGTACAAATATCAATAGTACACACCACACACATGGGTACAAATATCTACAATACACACAACACATGTGTGTACCACTATAAATCATTAATAAATAAATTGAGACTGCATGGATATCAAATAGATTAACTCAAATATCAAGCAATCAAGTATCAAATTCATGAAAATGATAAGAATAGAGACAAGGTAGTAATGCTACTACTCCAATCATAACTCATGCACTAAGGTCAATATACTAAAGGAGACAAGGAAAGAAATACTCGCTTTAAATAGTAGAACATCCTAGCTATCTTCAAGTTGGAAGATCTTGTCCCAAGTTAGAGTCTTGCATCATAGAATACTTATTATAGCAACGCCCTTCCGCGAATCAAGTAATACACTTCACTCCTAAACTGATTAAGAAACATCAACTAGTAAATCCTATAAAATTAAATCAGCTCTCATATCTATCCCTAATCTAATACCATCACCATTAATAAGTAATGTATCAATCCCAATCAACAAAATCAAACCATATATCTAACTCTTAATAACTGAATTGATTTCCAAATCTACTAATAGTATGAATTTTTAAACTAGGACTAATCACATAACAACTTTATTAGTTATCATTACCCCTGATTCACAGATTTTTTTCTCCAGCGGTGGTCTGCAGTGACGAAGGAAGATGAAGTGTATTCCTGATGGGGTTCTCCAGCGACAAATCTGCCAATAAAAGGGTTGTCCGACATTGCCTGGCTGGTCCCGATCGGGACCAAAGGTTGCACGAGGGATGGACGTTGGCAAACACGAGGGTGTGCGACTCCAACAAGTAGCAAATGGCCAATAACTCAATTGGTATGGGGTCTTTGATACCAGTGATGTACTCAAAATCAACTCAATCATGAATTCTACTTACCTCTTTAAGGGCAAGCCGAGGAGTTCTTATGGAAATAGATCTGGGTATTCTCAAACTATATGAACGTTCAAAAGCTGTGAAGCACCACCCTCTTCATCCTTAATCAATGATAATAGATATCCCTGACAATCCTAGGATAATAGCCTCTATGGTTGCAATGCTAAAATAATAGTAATCCCATCATCCTTCGTCCCCACGAATTCCCAAGAAGGTTGGTCCGAAGATCGGAAGATGACTACTCTTGCTCAACAATCGACTGTAGCATGGTGAGTGGTCAACCAATCCATGCCCAGGATGATTTCAAATTCTGCCATTTCAAGCACCTGAAGATCCACTACGAGCATATGGCTACCGAAGTCCATAAGGCATCCCCTAACTTTTTGATTTATGGTCAACACCTCCCTAGATGGTAGAGATACAACCTAGCTATGTAATCTGAGTCTAGGAACTCTATGAATCTTACCCAAAAATATTCGAGGTATAAATAAATGTGAAATACCAGTATTAATCAATAAATCATTAAGAGTGGAATAAACTAAAATAATACCCCAAAAGACCGATCTCTCATCCCGTCGTGCCTCCCCTCGAATGACAGCATAGACTCGTCCAACCTTTAAGTTCGGTGGCTGCATTTCTGGAACATGTTGAGGCTGAGACAAAGGAACGGTAGACGACTGTAGGGACTTATGCTGGGGCAAGGGATACAACTGAGGCGGTGGAGGTAAGTACTGTTGTGCTGGATATGCCTGATAGAGAGGGGCTGCTGCAGGATACTACATAGTCACAAGTGTAGTTGTGTGCTCCTAACCTTGGAGATAATATACATGTGCCTGTGGAGGTGGCACTGACATGTAGAGTACTAAGTCCTATGGGATCCTCTCTATGGTTGAGACTGAGTGGGTTAACCCCTTAGAGGGGCAGCATCAGGAGTCTCCAACTAAGCCTTCAACGTACAATCTCGGCTTACATGCCCTGAAAGCTTATAGTAGAAGAATATAGCCTGGTCCATAGGGCAATCTAGTTTGGTATGATTTCTGGAACCACATTGGTAACATCGGATCATACTAGTGTCATGTTTCCAATTCTGTTGATGGAAACGAGAAGATCCTAATGTTGATCGACCTGTCTTCTGTGGTCAAGAAGACTCTCCAATAGTAGCTCGTGAGCCTTGGTTCTTGTCTTCTCTTTTTTGTCCCATAAAATGATGCTTCTGATTTGGAGGTCTACTTTGGGATGTCTTCTTATCATTTCTCTTCTCCTGAGACACTTGTTGTTGAGTCATTTCTATCAATAAGGCTCGATCCAACATTTCTCGAAAAGTACTAGTAGAAGATCCTGACGTCTTGATCTGAATATATGTTGTAAGGCCTTGAGTGAACTTGAACATCCGATCGTAGTCTTAAGCTATAAGATGAGGGGAAAATTTAGCGAGTCGGCTAAATTCTGAGTTGTATTCTATCACAGTACGATCGTCCTGCTTGAGGTTCAAGAATTCCTGACGATGAGTCATGCAAAATGGAGCGAAAATGTGATGCTCTCAAAAGCATCTCGAAATAAATCCCAAGTAACAGTCTATTCCCCAAAAATCATCTTCTGTATTTTTCACCAAAACAACCTAATCTCGTAGATGGTATGCAGCTAATTCAGTCTTTTCGGCTTCAATACAAGTCATATACTCAAATATGCCTCCAGGGTTATCTAACCAGCATGAGCATCCCAAGGGTCAAAATCTCTATAAAATGGAGTAAATCGATCCTTTACTAATCAGGCCAACAATGGTATGTAGGTTTTATCCATTACCCAGCTAGTAGTAGTCTGGGTTGATACAATTGGTGGTATTTCTTGAAACTATCATCCATGATCTCCCACAAGGGTTTGATGGGCCTAACCTTCTCTATCTAACTCAGTATCAATTGGAACTCTAGAAAAATTCACCACTCTGACATCAGGTTTAGGTCCCATCAACTCAATAGGTCGTCTTTGTGGTCGTCCCAGACCATGGCCACAAACAGTAGCTTACCCACCACGTGCCATTCTTGTTATAAACAACTAGGTAAATACTAACATAAATATAAATTACCAATTATACAACCTTACATCCTATAGCCGAAGATGTCCTATCGCTAACTTGTCCCAAAACTGGAAAAAAAAGTCACATCGAGAAAACAAACCATGATATCCGCAACACAAAAATAGGCTTTGCAACCTGTGGCTCTGATACCAAAAAATTATCACACCCCGGAGGTATACTTGTCAAGCAGAATGGATGGTACCCCCTTGTGACAATTGTAGATACAATATGATACAAGTCCACATAGCTAGTACAAGCGAAAACCCATGTAAAATATTAATATCCAAATGACAAGTGTAAAGATAAAATCAATCCACTCAAATGTAAATAGTATAGGCTGCGTGTCGGCATGGCTTAACATAACAAGTAAAATGACCAAGGTAAAGTACCCAAACAGAATCAAAATCCACACATGTGTCAACTTATTACAACACAAGTCCAGAAACCAAAGTGTAAGGAAAATGACATACGAAGTAAAACGAAAAACTCAACGTCACGTGGGACTAGCGGACAGGACCTCTAGGCGACTCCACATATCCTCTATCTGTTACCTGAGGAAATAAGAACACAATGAGGTAGTGAGTCCAAATGACTCAACGAGTATAAGAAGATAATGCATGAACAAATAAGTGTAAGGAGATCAAAGGTACACACAGTCTCATAAGTAATCTCTACCAACTGAGAATAAACATAAGAATGTATCAACTACATATAAATAATTCTTCTCAGCTATGTATAATACAATGAGCATCGATAGATATTGATCATCATAGGCATGTACAAGTGTAAATATCAGCAATAAGTCATCATACAAGTGAGCAATCGCTTTATCACAAGAAATACAAATGACTAAGACACCTAGCTATCTAGCTAAGCACTATGGAACAAACGTTCTACCACAAATGGGTCTCGTGGGCAGTCCAAAATGTCATTGTCCTTGTCTGTGGGAAAAATGCTCTACAACGAATGGGTCTCGTGGGCAGACAGAAGGGAGCTATCAAGCTACATACTACGAGAGAAATGTTCTACCACGAATGAGGCTCGGGGGCAACCAGGGTATAACAATCAATATTTGGAAGAGAAATGACTCAGTCATAGACAAGATGTATACAATAAAGCAATATACAAGTATCACACAAATATGATAAACATCACATAATACTATAACCACAGTATATACATATCCATGTAATGTATACAATCACAACACACAAGGTAAACAACCTAAGATACACACCATACACGTGTGTAAAACTACCTACAGTACACACCACACACGTGGGTACAAATATCTATGGTACACACCACACGCGTGTGTACCACTATAAATCATGAATAAACAAAATGAGACTACATGGATATCAAATTGATTAACTCAAAGATCAAGCAACCAAGTATCAAATTCATGAAAATGATAAGAATAGAGACAAGATAGTAATGCTACTACTCCAATCATAACTCATGCACTAAGGTCAATATACTAAAGGAAACAAGGAAAGAAATACTCGCTTCAAATAGTAGAACATCGTTGCTATCTTCAAGTTGGAAGATCTTGTCCCGAGTCAGAGTCCTGCATCACAGAATACTTATTATAGCAACGCCCTACCGCGAATCAAGTAACACACTTCACTCCTAAACTGATTAAGAAACATCAACTAGTAAATCCTATAAAATTAAAGCAGCTCTCATATCTATCCCTAATCCAATACCCTCACCATTAATAAGTAATGTATCAATCCCAATCAACAAAATCACATATATCTAACTCTTAATCACTGAATTGATTTCCAAATCTACTAACAGTATGAATTTGTAAACTAGGTCTAATCACATAACAACTTTATTTAGTTATCATTACCCCTGATTCACAGATATTTCTCTACAGCGGTGGTCTACAGCGATGGAGGAAGATGAAGTGTATTCCGAATGGGCTTCTCCAGCGATAAATCTGCCAATGAAGGGGTTCTCCGACGTTGTCTGGCTGGTCTCGATTGGGACTAAAGTGTGCATTAGGGATTGACGTTGGCAAACCCGAGGGTGTGCGACTCCAGTAAGTAGAAAATGGACGGAGAAGAACAGAGACGGTAGTGGCCGACTTCGACTGCCAGTAGCGTGGTCACGGATGTGATGGGGAGACAGCGTCGATGGTTGTAGTGGCCATGGCCAAGCTATGGTGGTCGCAGCGGTTGCGTTTGGCCACCCGCGACTTGCTACAATGACCTCGTCTAACCACGGTGGTCGGTGAATGGCGAGGTGGCGACGGGAAAGGATACGGGCTGCCAGCAGCGGCTGCGGGCTGGCAGTAACTGCTACGAGCTGGCAGCAGCGACTGCGGCCTGGCAGCAGCGGCTGCGAGCTGGAAGTAGCGACTATGGCCTAGTAGCAGCAACTGCGGCCTAGCAGCAGAGGTTGCAGCCTGGCAGCAGCGGCTCTGACCTGATAATAGTGGTTGACAATGGTCGTCCAACGACAACATGGCGATGGCATCGGGCAACAGTAGCGACGGGAAAAGGATCAGGAAGCAACAGCAGTGGCGGGGCTGCTCATGATGGCCGAAGGGTTGTTGCTCGTGGGCGAAGAGGGGTCGATGGTGACAGTAATGATGGCCGATGGGGGCGATGGCGATGAGGGGTTGGCGGCGAAAGAGGAATAGAGAGAAAGGGGGTGGGGAATTGGGAGAAAGAAAAAGAATAAGAAATTAAAACCTAGGATTTCTATTTAAACCTTAGGCTAATGAAATCAATCAATCCCAATTTAATTGATATTTTAAACAGGCTCCCTCGAAGCCTAATAATTTTATCCCCTTAACATGTCATATAAATTCGATTTAAATCGTGAAAAAATTCTATAATATTATTCCTTTATTAACACTTATTATTTTATTATTATTATTTATTTGTCATATCTAACATTCTCCCCCACTAATAAGAATTTCGTCTTGAAATTCCTACTTAAGAGCACTAAGCAAAACTTTAGCATGTTCAATCAATTTAAGTGCTAAAGAAACAACATGCACCTTAAGTAAATATGTGAGGGTATCGAACATGGATCTTTTCTTCAAGCTCCCAGGTTGCTTCTTCATCATTATGATTGTACCATCCAAACCTTGACGAGTTGGATGGTTTTGTTCCGCAACTAGCGCTCCTTGTGACCCAGAATCCACATAGGAACCTCTTCATAGGTTGCATCTGGATGGAGTGGGATCGACACATCCCTCAGAATGTGAATAGTATGTGGCACATCCTTCCTCAGCATGGATACATGGAACACATTATATACACCGATAAGGGTCGGTGGTAGCGCCAACCGATAGGCTACGTCACTTTTTTGTTCCAATATCTGAAAGGTCTAAATATAGCGAGAAGCTAACTTACCCTTCAATCCAAATCTCTTAACCCCTTTAGTAGGTGAAACACGTAGAAACACATGGTCTCCCACTATAAACTCCAAAGGTCTCCGTCTCTGATCTGCATAACTCTTTTGTCTATCCTGAGCTTTCGACATTCTTCATCAAATGATGCATACTAATTTTACATCATGATGAATGCTCTGTGATTCCGAAAATTGTTGTTCACCAACTTCTTCCATAAGGTAGGGGATCAGCATGCTCTGTCATATAAAACCTCAAACGACATCATCTGAATAACAGAATGATAGCTATTATTGTATACAAATTTCACTAAGTGAAAATGATCTTCCCAACTGCCTCCAAAATCCATTATGCACGCTCTCAATAGATCCTCTAGTGTTTGTATGGTGCGCTTTGACTTTCCATCTATTTATGAGTGAAAAGTTGTATTGAAACGAAGCTACGTACCCATGGCTTGTTGTAGACTTTGCCAAAACCATGAAGTGAATCATGGGTCTCTATCAGATATAATACTCAGAGGTGTATCATGAAGTCTGGTAATCTCTCTGCAATATAACTCCGCCAAGCAATCCAATGAGTCTATCTTACGAATCAGTAAAAAGTGCATAGATTTAGTTAATCGATCAACGATTATCCAAATCGTATCATGTCCTTTCCATGTTCTGGGTAACCCCACAACAAGTCCATAGTGATATGCTCTCATTTCGATTCTAGTATCTAAATCTTCTAAAGCAATCCTGTTGGTCTTTGATGTTCAGCCTTCACTTGCTGGCATATAAGACATCTAGCCATGAAATCCACAATGTCCTTCTTCATGTCATTCCACCAATAATAGCGTTTCAAGTCTCTATACATTCGAGTACCACCCGGATGGGTCGCAAATCTGGATCGATGTGCTTCATGAAGTAAGTCCTCTTTAACGGAGTGTGTCTCAGGAACGCACAATCTTTCTCGAAAATATAGGATGTCGTTCTCATCACATGAAATTCTGTCTGCTGACCTGAAACCACTCTGCTACACAGATACCACAGATGTTGATCACTAACTTGTACTCCCTTAATTTGTTCAACTATGGGTGACTGAGCAACCATGGATACTAATATCCCCTGCTCTGTTCCCTTAATTTGTTCACTAACGTTATACCAGTCTCATCTCTGAGAAACTCTACACCAATTCTGTAACCGCCACTTGGTGACTAGCCAGAACCCTTCGAGATTTCCTACTCAAAGCATCTGCTACTACATTAGCTTTCCCTGGATGGTAGTTTATGATGTAGTCATAATCCTTCAAAAATTTCATCCATCTTTTTTGCCTAAGATTTAATTCCTTCTGAGTAAACAGATACTTAAGACTTTTATAATTTGTAAAAATCTCAAAAATGATCCCATACAAATAATGCCTCCATATTTTTAGAGCAAAGATGATAACTACTAATTCCAAATCATGAACAGGGTAATTCTTCTCGTGATCCTTTAGCTAGTGAGAAGCATATGCTACTGCCTGTGCATGCTGCATCAGAACTGCACCTAACCCATTGAATGATGCATCTATGTAAATCTCAAATCCGTCTTCACCAGAGGGAAGCACTAAGATGGGCGCAGTTATCAGTCTTTATTTGAGCTCTTGAAAACTTGCCTCATAAGCCTCTGTCTAGTTAAATTTCACTCCCTTCCTGGTCAGTCGAGTCAACAATAGGGCAATGTAAGAAAAACCTTCTACAAATCTCTAGTAATATCCAACCAATCCCAAAAAGCTAAGAACTTCCTATACTATCTTCGGTTGCACCTAGCTAATCACGACCTCTAATTTCAAGGGATCCACCGATATACCTCTACTAGAAACAATATGTCTAAGAAATCCCATGAAAGATAGCCAAAATGCACATTTACTAAATTTCACATAGAGACGTTCTCGTCGAAGCATCTCTAGAACTATGCGAAGATGTTGGTCATGCTCCATATCTGACCGGGAATATATCAGAATATCATCAATGAAAATAATGACAAACTGATCCAAATACTCTAAAAATATCCAATTCATCAAGTCCATGAAAATGGCTGGAGCATTGGTAAGCCCAAATGGCATTACCAAGAATTCATAATGTTCGTACCAAGTTTGAAATGTTGTCTTCTGTACATCTGCATCCCTTAGTCTAAGTTGATGATAGCCTGAGCGTAAATCAATATTAGAGTATGCCAGGTGTTCTTAAACTGATGAAATAAATCCTCTATCCGTGATAGGGAATATTTGTTCTTGATGGTTACTGCATTTAGTTGTCGATAGTCTATACATAGTTTTAGTGATCCATCCTTCTTTTTGACAAAGAGCATTGGAGCTCCCCAGGGGGAAACACTAGAATGGATAAATCCCCTATCCAACAACTCTTGTAACTATATCTTAAGCTCTTTCAGTTCCTCTGGTGTTATTCGGTATGGGGTCTTTGACATCGGTGATGTATTCAGAATCAACTCAATCGTGAATTCTACTTACCTCTTTGGGGGCAAGCCGGGAAGTTCTTATGGAAATACATCTAGGTATTCTCAAACTACATGAACTTTCGAGAGCTGTGAATCACCACCCTCTTCATCCTTAATCAATGATAATAGATATCCCTGACAACCCAAGGATAATAGCCTCTACGCTTGCAATGCTAAAATAATAGCAATCCCATCATCCTTCGTCCCCACGAATTCCCAAGAAGGTTGGTACGAAGATCGGAAGATGACTACTCTTGCTCAACAATCGACACTCGACTATAGCATGGTGAGTGGTCAACCAATCCATGCCTAGGATGATGTCAAATTTTGACATTTCAAGCACCTGAAGATCCACTATGAGCATATGTCTACTGAAGTCCATAAGGCATCCCCTGACTTTCTGATTTATGGTCAACACCTCCCCAGATGGTAGAGATACAACCAAGCTATGCAATCTGAGTGTAGTAACTCTACGAATCTTACCCAAAAATATTCGAGATATAAATGAATATGAACTACCAGTATCAATCAGTAAATCAACAAGAGTGGAATAAACTAAAATAATACCCCAAAAGAACGATCTCTCAACCCACCGTGCCTCCTTTCGAGTGACAGCATAGACTCGTCCAACCTTTAAGTTCGGCGACTGCATTTCTAGAACAAGTTGAGGCTGAGACGAAGGAACGATAGATGACTGTAGAGACTGCTATTGGGGCAAGGGATACAACTGAGGTGGCGGAGGTAAGTACTATTGTGTTGGATATGCCTGATAGAGAGGAGCTGCTGCAGGATACTGCATAGTCACAAGTGTAGTGTGTGCTCCTGACCCTGGATATAATATACCTATGCCTGTGGAGGTGGCAATTGCTGCTGACGTGTAGAGTACTAAGTCCTTTGGGATCCTATCTACGGTCGAGACTAAGTGGATCAATCCTTGGGGGATAGCATCAGGAGTCTCCAACTAAGCCTTCAACATATAATCTCGGCTCACATACATTGGAAGCTTACAATAGAAGAATATAGCCAGGTCCAGAGGGCAATCTAGTTTGGTATGATTTCTGAAACCACATTGGTAACATCGGATCACACTAGTGTCATGTTTCCAAATCTGTGGATGGAAACTAGAAGATCCTGATGTCGATCGGCCTTTCTTCTATGGTCGAGAAGACTCTCCAATAGTAGCTCATGAGCCTTGGTTCATGTCTTCTCTTTTTTGTCCCATAACCTGATGCTTCTGATTTGGAGGTCTACTTTGGGACATCTGCTAATCATTTCACTTCTCCCGAGACACCTGTTGTTTAGTCATTTCTATCAATAAGGCTCGATCCAACGTTTCTCGAAAATAACCAGCAAGAGATCCTGACGTCTTGATCTGAATATATGATGCAAGGCCTTGAGTGAACTGGAACATCCGATCATAGTCTTAAGCAATAAGTTTTTGGGGAAAATCAGCGAGTCAGTTAAATTCAGCGATGTACTCTATCACAGTACGATCGCCCTGCTTGAGGTTCAAAAATTTCTGACGATGAACCATGTAGAATAGAGCGAAAAAGTGCTGCTCTCAAAAGCATCTCGAAATAAAGCCCAAGTGACGGGCTACTCCCCAAAAATCGTCTTTTGTATTTTCCACCAAGTAACAACCTAATCTCGTAGATAGTATGTAGCTAATTCAGTCTTTTCGATGTTAGTGCAAGTCATATACTCAAATGTGCCTCCATGGTTATCTAACCAAGCACGTGTAACCCAAGGGTCCAAATCTCCATGAAATAGAGTAAATCGATCCTTTACTGATCGGGCCAACAATGGTATGCGGGTTTTATCCATTACCCTGCTAGTAGTAGTCTGGGTTGGTACAATTGGTGATATTTCTTGAGACTGACATCCATGATCTCCCACAGGGGTTTGATAGGCCTAACCTCCTCTATCTAACTCAGTATCAATTGGAACTCTAGAAAAATTCACCTCTCTGGCATCATGTTTAGGTCCCATCGACTCAATAGGTCATCTCCGTGGTTGTCCAAGACCATGGCCACGAACAGTAGCTTACCCACCACGTGTCATTCTTGTTATTGACAACTAGGTAAATACTAACATAAATATAAATTACCAATTATACAACCTTACATCCTATAGCCGAAGATGTCCTGTTGCTGACTTATCCCAAAACTCAAAAATAAAAGTTACATCGAGAAAACAAACCATGAAATGCAAAAATAGGCTTCACAACCTGTGGCTCTAATACCAATAAATTATCACACCTCAGAGGTATACTTGTCAAGAAGAATGGACGGTACCCCCTTGTGACAATTGTAGATACAAATGATACAAATCCACATAGCTGGTACAAGCAAAATCCCATGTAAAATATCAATATCCAATTGACAAGTGTAAAGATAAAATCAATGCACTCAAACGTAAATAGCATAGGCTGTATGCCGGCATGGCTTAACATAACAAGTAAAATGACCAAGGTAAAGTACCAAAACAGAATTAAAATCCACACATGTGTCAACTTATTACAACACAAGTCCAGAAACCAAAGTGTAAGGAAAATGACATACGAAGTAAAATGAAAAACTCTCGACGTCACATGGGACTGGCGGACATGACCTCTAGGCGACTCTGCATATCCTCTATCTGTTACTTGAGGAAAGAAGAATACAACGAGGTAGTGAGTCCAAATGACTCAACGAGTATAAAAAGATAATACATGAATAACTAAATGTAAGGAGATCAAAGGTACACAGTTTCACAAGTAATCTCTACCAACTGAGAATAAACATAAGAATGTATCAACTACATATAAATAATCCTGCTCAGCTATGTATAATACAATGAGCATCGATAGGTAATGATCAACATAGGTATTGCACATCATAGGCATGTACAAGTGTAAAATCAGCAATAAGTCATCATACAAGTGAGCAATCGCTCTATCACAAGAAATACAAATGACTAAGACACCTAGCTATCTAGATATGGATTGCGGAAGAAACATTCTACCATGAATGGGTCTCGTGGGCAGTCCAAAATGTCATGGTCCCAATCTGCGGGAGAAACACTCTGCTATGAATGAGTCTCTTGGGTAGACAGGAGATAGCTATCTAGCTACAGGCTACAGGTTACAGGATAAACACTCTACCACGAATGGGTCTCATGGGCAGCTCAGGGTATAACAATCACTATCTGGAAAAGAAATGACTTAGTTATAGACAGGATGTATACAGTAAAGCAATACACAAGTATCACACAAATATGACAAACATCACATAATAATATAACCACAGTATATACATATCCATGTAATGTATACAATCACAACACATAAGGTAAACTACCTAAGATACACACCATACACATGTGTAAAACTATAGTACACACTACACACATGCGTACAATTATCTACAGCACACGTTTGTACCACTATAAATCATGGATAATCAAAATGAGACTGCATGGATATCAAATTGATTAACTCAAAGATTAAGCAACCAAGTATCAAATTCAAGAAAATGATAAGAATAGAGACAAGGTAGTAATGCTACTACTCCAATCATAACTCATGCACTAAGGTCAATGTACTAAAGGAGACAAGGAAAGAAAAACTCGCCTCAAATAGTAGAACGTCCTAGCTATCTTCAAGTCAGAAGATCTTGTCCCGAGTTAGAGTCCTACATCATAGAATACTTATTATAGCAACTCCCTACCTCGAATCATGTAACACACTTCACTCCTAAACTGATTAAGAAACATCAACTAGTAAATCCTATAAAATTAAATCAGCTCCCATATCTATCCCTAATCCAATACCCTCATCATTAATAGGTAATGTATCAACCCCAATCAATCCATATATCTAGCATTTTATTGTTGAATTGATTTCCAAATCTACTAACAGTATGAATCTGTAAAACTAGGTCTAATCACATAACAACTTTATTTAGTTATCATTACCCCTGATTCGCAGATTTTTTTCTCTAGTGGTGGGCTACAACGACGGAGGAAGATGAAGTGTATTCCGAATGGGCTTCTCCGATGGCAAATCTACCAATGAAGGGGTTGTCCGACCCTGCCTGGATGATCCTGATCGGGACCAAAGGTTGCGCGAGGGATGGACATTGCCAAACATAGGGGTGCACGACTCCAGCAAGCAAAAGATTGCAAGAGAAGAATAGAGACAGTGGTGGCCAGCTTCGGCTGTCAGTAGCGTGGTCGTTGCTGCGATGGGGAGACAACATCAGCGTTTGTAGTGCCATGACCTAGATGTGGTGGCTACGGGGGACACATCTGGCTACCCGTGACTGGCCGTAGTGACCTCGTATTGCAATGGTGGTCGGTGAAGGGTGAGGCGGCTACAGGAAAGGCTGCAGGGTGTCAGCAGCGACTGCGACCTGGCAGCAGCGGCTGCCACCTAGCAGTAGCGGCTGCGACCAAGCAACATGGCAGCAGCGGCTGCGGCCTTGTAGCAATGGCCAACAACGATCGTCCAGCGATGACAGGGCAATGGCGTCGGGCAATAGTGGCGATAAGAAAAGGATCGGGAGGCAGTGCTGGCGGCGGGGCTGCTAATGATGGCTGGAGGGTTGTTGCTCATCGTCGAAGAGGGGTCGGCAACGACGACAATGGCGCTCGATGGGGGCGATGGCGACAAGGGGTTGGCGGTAGAAGAGGAATCAGGAGAAAGGGGGAGGAATTGGGAGAAAGAAAGATAATAATAAATTAAAACCTAGGTTTTCTATTTAAACTTTAGGTTAATGAAATCAACCAACTCCCAATTTATTTGATATTCTAAACAAGTTCCCTCGAAGCCTAATAATTTTATCTCCCTAACATGTCATATAAACTCGATTTAAATTCCTAAAATTCCTAGAAATATCTATAAGATTATTCCTTTATTAACACTTATTATTTTATTATTATTTATTTGTCATATCTAACATCATTGAGCTTCTTCCTACGCGTGACATCTAATTGTGAGGCAGTCGGCGTCGACAACCTTCCAGATCATGATTGAAGAGCGCCTCCTAGGCATTCTAATGAGTTCCTCTTCCCGTGCAGTTGAGCATCTCTTCTCGTGTGGCCGAGTACTTCTCCGACTAACTACGAATCTGATTGATTAAGATCTATCGCTTTGTCTCCAAGGGATCAAGGCGATAGGCGAGCCTTCCTCTTTTCTATCCTTCCTCTATTTCTACCACCCTTCTTCTTCTTCTACCCAGAGCTCAGTATTTTGGGTGGAATCCGGTTGTTCCTCTCCTTCTTCCTATTGGATACAAATTTTGGTGTTTGGGAGGGAAGTTCTGAGTAAAAGATCCTCCTTTTATCTTCTATTTCCTTCTTTAAATCTTTGTTTTCTTGGTGTCGAGTTAGATTTAGGTTCTTATCTCATTTTCAAGTGGTGGGCTGTATTATTTTTTTTGTTTTGAGATTGTTGCCTGGTTAGTTTTGGTTGTGGGATGTTATGATCCAATAATTGATATCAGTGGTTTCTGTTCCTTGGTGGAGTAGAGAGTTCGAAAATCTTGATGATTGTGACTTCGGTATAATCTTTTATGGGTTTAGATTTTTCTCACATTATCATCTTTTTTGTGGAAACATATTATTTTTGGTTCTAAGACTTATTTACATGTCTATTTCCCTATCATGATGGTATTTCATGTTATACGAGTGATTTATGGTACCATGGCCCCTACTCAATTTTTGTCTGATGCCAAAGAAGAAGGTAAACTTGATATGCCAGTGAAAAAGGATTTTCCAGGCACAAAAGAGGTTGTAGGTTTTTGTTCATATAATGGTGAACATCGCATATGCTGTGTTAGTTCCTTGAAAGGCATGCCAGGGATGAAGATGTCCCGGATGAAAAAAACTGAACCACATTGTAAAATCTAAGAACTTAGTGTCAATGGATGACAAAGATGCATTGGGATTGTTGTGCACAAACAATTGTGAAGACATTGTTTATTGTGTTGGATCCTATAATTTCTTGAGTAAGGTTGATGATGACATGGATGAGGAAATTGACATTGTTAATTGCACAAAAGGCATTGATGGCAAGACAGTGAATTTTGATGACCCAGATGCAACTAAATGTTCAAGCTCGTTTGAGAACACTTTCTCAGGCCACAAACACAAAATGTCTTACAGATTTTGATTTGCAGTTCATTTTAAAAAAAATTAAAACTTTTCCTTTGTTATATTTGGAAAAGTCATACTTGTATGTAATTTTATGTTTTCTTTAATCTTTTGACTTTTCAAACTATACCACTTTTTATAATGGTTATTCCCTACTTAATTTGAGTGTTTTATTCTTGTTTTATGAATTTCAGGGTCAATATGACCATCAAACAATAGGAAATCAGTCAAGGATACAGTGGATTTATCAACAAATACTACAAGTACATTTCTGTTCCACAATTATTATACCTCTAAAATTAGGAATTATTGTGTCTATTGCTATAAATCATTACACTGGGGAATTATTCAATAGTATTTGGATAGACTTGTTTTCTAGATGAGATAATATATAAAAACATGCAAATCATGTTACCTTTAGCTATTTTCAAAATAGATGTTGCACTTTGGGAATTCCATTTATTTGGTTGGGGATGTTTGTGGCTGTTATGTGATTTGTTTCTATTAGTTTACTGGTTTGTTTGGTACTATTGTCTTCAGGTATTTGAACTAGTTTTGTAAAGAATTATATATGTTAAATTAAGCGTAGATTAGACAACCAAGATGTGGAAGTAGAATGCATGCAAATTAATTACATTGAGTTTAATAAATTAATTATGTGATCATGCTTATTATCTTGAGTTTAATATATACATGTTGCATCTGTTGTTACCTTATTGTGTTGTCAAATCTATTCATTGGGTTTAATGTATTGATTATGTGAGCTACTTCATCTTAATTATAATGTATTGATTATGTGAGCTGCTTCATCTTAATTATAATGTAATAATTTTCTTCCTCACAGATGAATGTGGAAAGAAACTGAAAGTGGAGTTTTTTTTTTGCCAAGAAGGGCACTCATATATTTTCGAGAAGATGCAATATTACTAGAAAGATTCAATCCAAGAAGCAAGATATGTTGGAACTAATATGCATGTCTAGTATGTATGGTTTTTACTTTTATATAGATTTAACATGGATCCAAAGTTTGTGAATTATGTCTACATATTTCTTGTTTGAATTAAATGACACATTTATGGTTTAATAGTAAGAAGGTTGATCAGTTGTACTTTCATGGTATTTTAATTTGTGTTATTTATAAGGTTTAATTAAGCAATTCGTGGTGTAAATATAATAGACAATGATTTTGTAAATAGAAAAATAATGATTTTTATCTTTTGCTAAAATATTGTCTTTGTTAAAAAAGATAATATTTTTTATGCATTGTAAAAGCGTTGTATTTGCAAAAAAATGGCAACGCTTTTTTTGTGTTATTTTTTAGTAGACTTTTAACAACAGTGCTTTTAACAACGCTTTTTCAGTCACATGTACAACGCATAAAAAGCATTGTCTTTCAACTTTTTTCTTGTAGTGAATGATGCTAAAAACACGTCAGAAATACACACATCACACCCTTAGACTTAAACCTTAGCTTGTCCTCAAGCAAAACCTACAATCTAGATTTATGTGTGTAAAAGATGCATCATAATCCCTAGTGAATCAATCTAATCCTATCCTCTAATTTTACTAATGAGAAAGATGAGAAAATTATTTGAATGAGGCATATGTGGAAGTTCTCCGTGCTCGGTGAAAAAAGTGGTTTAATCCTTTCAAGTGTCAATCTCCAAGCCTAGTCAAGTCATCATCTAACCATGTTCCCAATGCTTCCGACGATAGACACTTACCTTCCACATACAAGGTTCTTCCCCCTCAACTACACAAGGTCTCAAAGGAAAGCTCGGTATCAAGAGAAACATAATAGTTATTTCCCTAGTAATCTAACTCAGCCTCAAATGAGTAACTTATTAGTTTCCACTCATGACAACTATTTTTTTTATCCCATTTTATTTTCCCCTTTTTCACAAAGTGTTTGCAAAGAGTAACACTTGAGCATAATTTTTTCACTGATTTTCTTTAGGGGATTTTGATTTTTCCCAATAAGTACCATGATCCGAGTTTATTTCAATAACCAAAATATAGTTAAGGAGTCACCTAGGAAATAAAAGTACTAGTCTGGATATATGAATCATGATTATTTCAGATTTATCTACGATCAAAGATAAGCATAGTGTAAAAGACTAGGCCAACACTTAAACTCTTTTAATAAAAAAAATTGCTCACTTAATTCTACTATGGATTGGAAAAAATAGATCACTAAGCATACTAGCATTATTATCACAAAAACAAACAAAATATCTTGAATCAACGTGCTAGCTTCTTGCTATAAGGACAAACAAATAACATAATGCATGAATGAATGAAAGCATGAAATGAAGCATGAAAAAGAAAAAAATTATTGTGCATAAAGGAATAACAAAAACTAACAAAAATACTCATGGTAGCGATAAAGACAATCAATTTTCTCTCTTGTTGTCGGTCAAAGAACGTATTTGTCTAAGCCATGGAGGACATTCGTATTCTAGATACATTGTTGCACCTCCATGAACTGGTCATGTGTAAATTGCCCTTGCTCCTCCAAGAGGCATTGGTGCGTAGCATGTTCTACATGAATGGTATCGAAGGAGGCACGAAAATTAAAAAAATCAAACCCAGTATTCCCTATAGAGGAATCAAATGAAAAAGAATATCTAGCAGACGCGGGTCCAGAAGAAGAAGGTCCGGGATGTTCCATGGGGTGGAGGAGGGTGTTGATTCTCTATCAACCCAATTATCATGATTATGGATAGAAGTGCGCTTGGGATTTGGTAGTCTAATGGGAATCTGTTCTTTCTCAGCAATCCATAACCATCCCCATCTTTACAAATTATTTTCATTGCCACACAGGCATCAAGATCGATCTTAGAGCTACCATGAACAATTTCAAGACCATCTAGGTCATGTCCTACATAGCAATTTGGGTAATTAGGTCACCCACAACTATTTTTGTACTCGTAGATGTAGTTACAGTTCTAGCAAGCTGGAGGATGAAGTGGAACCCTGTATCAATATGAACATTATGAATCATGGCCCATAGAAAAAATAGTTCACTTTTTCTAACTACACATTTGCTATCTCCACGGTCAAAAATGGTATTGCTCATTATATGATGGAGGTAATGGAAGACCGGGTTTTGAAGGTAAGAGGCTTTGGCATGAGAAGGATTATATGGTTCATCGCAATCAGCAATTTCCTCCCAAAATGATTTGCTATTATAGGTTTTTGGAAGACTTCGCTCTCCATTAATAGGCAAACCATAACACAAGTTAAACCCTCCCAATGCCCACTCATAGTCCTTATTAAAAAGGTGAAAACTAATGAAACCCTCGGTATTATCATCATCTATAGAAATATAAATAGAACATAAAAACTTGAGGACAATCCTAGGATAAGTGGGACATCTCAGATTTATCAAATCATCCCAACCTAATCTATTAAACATCCAAAAGATATCTTCCTTAATCCCTAGGGTTTATAATGTATCGACATCCTGGTATCTAGTGCAAGTGATCTTACGTTTAACAAGCATATCGAATGAGATTTATGATCACTGTTTTTAAAGATAATACCATAAGAATTTGCATTACCACGTGCTTTTCCATTTCCCTTATCCTTTGCAATGCCCACTACAAGAAAAAAGTTGAACGACGACACTTTTTATGCGTTGTCTATGTGACTGAAAAAACGTTGTTAAAAGCATTGTTATTAAAAGTCCGCTCAAAGACAACACTTAAAAAGTGTTGTCGTATTTTGCAATGACAACGTTTTTGCAATGCTTAAAAAGTGTTGTTGTATTTTGCAACGACAGCGCTTTTGCAATGCATAAAGAGCGTTGTCTTTTTTAACAAAGACAATGTTTTTTAATGAATAAAAAAGCGTTGTCTTTTTTAAAATACAAACCATTGTCTATTATATTTACACTTAGAAATTACCAAATAAAAGTTTCATGGAACACTGCTTGCTCAAATGAGATTGATATGATCAATGCGAAATACAAAACATATGTCAAAAAAATTATAACAACATAACACTATAACAGAAGAAGTCACTAATTTTTCCATATCCCACTCAATCCAAAGTTTGTTACATAACATTGTACAACATGACACTATACAAAAGCAGTCACTAGTGTTACAACCATTAGCATTAATCAGCATTCAACACTAGAAGTATGAATTGCAACACTAGAGCTTGATCCATGAGTCTAGTCATGCAACACTGGAAGTATGAATTGCAGCCATCAGCATTCAACCATGAATTTCTTCCTCCCCTGCAGTCACCAAATTGGAATAAAAACAAAGGGATAAGTAAACATATTACAAACATATTGCAAAAGTATTCATGAAACTTTACACAAAAATAAATAAAAAATAGTAAATAAAAAAAGACTAAGAAAGCAATGTTCATATTGCAGACATATTACAAAAGTAACCCAAAAAACCAGCATAATGAAAACTAGCATAATGGATAATTGAATAGAAAAAATACAACATAATGGTTTCCATTGGGTTGCTTTAAACATGCTATAACTTGAAAACAACCAAATACAACATAATGCTTCCCATTTTTTTTATCAAGTGATGCTAATGAAATTTAATGGACAATAGCTATAACTAAATCAACAAAATTACGGTTTATGTATTTATGGAATCTTGTAATTATATTCATATAATTTCTAGAATGTGATGGCTAAGCATGATAATGAATAAAGCATAGTTTCACATCACATGTTATTAGGATACAAATATATCTACATAATTCATCCACAAAAACCAGGCTACTAAGTCACAAATGCATTAGAATATAAAAAACAAATGAGGTTTGGCTCATACTCCTGAATACCAAAAAATGAAAAAGGAAAAAAGAAGATAAAACATCAAATAGTATATACATGCATCCAAAGGTCTATATGATTTGTGGATGTGCATTAATGCATCGTAAGAAAGTTTACTAGGCTTTATTAGGTACATATGAGTTCAAAATAACTTACTACTTATGATGGTCAAAACAAGTAAGCTTCCAAAGAGGTGCTTCATTCTTAAAATCTCCAATAATTTATTTTTTGCAGGATTCATGATCTGTGCACTTATTGATAATAAAAGAAAAGAAAACCTCTAAAATTTATCATGTGCTAGTAAAAGAAAAGACCAAATTAACCATATGCTGTCATGGAAACACACTTGTTATGTGATGCTTGGGACTGAGCTTGAGCTTGAGTAGCAATTACATTTGTAGCTCCAGACGAGGATGATCTTGTCCACTTGTTTTCAAATGGCTAACAACGTACACAAAAATCAAAACCAATCATGTCTTGAAAAGTGAAAATCAAAATCTAATACAGAATGGCAGAACAACATAGAAGAATCAGATTTTTCTTGGTGTCTTTGTACCAAACAGCCAGTATGATAGAAATTACAAAATCTTCACATGAAGGCAAACTCAGACATCTTTCACACAAAATTTTAAAGAAAACATCCATGAACACCATAGAAAGAGAAAGACAACATTACCTAGAGAAAGGGTATTGGTTTTATACCATGAGATGGACAACATTGAAGTACCATAATCATGCACATACTGATAAAAGTTTGAGATTACTAACAGCACCTTATAGAAGTAATGTGAGAAAGCACCTTAGTAGGAGGTTGATATTTAGCTACAAAATTGGAGGAACCTTTCTGAGGGGTGTTGTTCTATAATTGGGGCTTGTTTTGCACTCCAAAATCGTAAGCATTTGGCCTTTGTTGCTGAGTAGTGTTTGGAAAATGTATGGTACTCTGGTTGCTAAAAATAATGACCATGTTGAGCACTTTTATCTTTATTAAACATAACCTCATTTCTAGAACATTGTTAGTGTCAAAGTAAAACTCACCAAATAGGACATGATGGAGGATCCATAACCAACATCAAAGCTACCAACCTGTAACATACATCAATCAATGTAAAAGAAAGTATGAAAAATTTAATATTTTGAACAGCATGGTACTAGAATGAGGTTGAAACAATTGATATAAGAAACATTCTTCTACACAAGAACTGATAAAAGGATATGAAGAAATCTTTAAGAATAAAAGAAGAAAACTAGTACCTTTGGCCCAATCTGACCAAAAATTGCATTATCAATTGCAATAGTTAAGTCACAAACCATGTGTAATATGTGACCATCACCAATCGCATAACCTACTACCTAATTTCAAATCATAGTACACAACTACATCTAGAGGTGGAAGAACCAAGATTAGGAAGAGTCACATAAAAGTAGTGTACCATTGCTATTACTAGTTTAGGAAGCCGGCGTATTTGTACTTGAAAAATGTTGTGAGTGAGCTAACACTTCTCTTAACAATGGATACTAAATAACCAATATTTTTCTGCAAATCTTTCATGCAACACTACAATCTAAACAATTCTCAGTGAGAATTATCAGATTCATAAAGTAGGAACATGTATCGAACTAAGAAACTCAGTAGCATCAATCTTGGATGACGGAGTTGTAGCTGTTGCTCACGTGAATCTGAAACATTTTGGCGAAGAACACCATAAGTGCTTCTGCTCTGTGAAGATCTCCTATCTCGCACCATCCACTAACTAATGCAGCACATATAGTTGAGTCTGGTTGAATGCTTCCCTCAATCATTTCCCCCATCAAGCACTCAGCCTCCAAGGTTTTGCTTGATCTGCATAGGTATTCGATAAGAGTTCGATATGTAACAATATTAGGGCTAACACCTTTTTCAACCATCTCATCCTGTAAACCGAATTGCTTCTACTTGCAATTCATATACTTCTGCTTGCATATGAATTGACGAGGTCGGTGGTGGACGCGAGGTCGTCGAGGGGAGACGTGAGGCACAAGAAGGTGACCTTGGACTTGAGGTCGTCGATCTCGCGCTTGAGCTCCTCTTCCATCTAGCTAGCGTCCTCGTAGTACTCTTTGCAAGTGCCGACGATCGACCGATGGTGACCGCCGGCCATTGGTGATTGTCGATGGAGGAAGAAGGAAAGTAGCGGAGTCGAGTGGAGAAGATGAAGAAAACACGATGTTTCTTTAAGAAGGAATTAGGGATGTAATACCTCCATATGATCTGAGTCATCCATTGAATATGAGTGGATGTGAGGTTCGGACTTGATGATGTGATGATGGATGGCTTGATCTCCTTATTGATGAAGCAAAACTCTAAAAAAAAAAAAAACTCATAGACAACGCTTTTCAAAAAGTGTTGTCTCTAACTAAAAAAACACTAATAGACAATGTTTATTTGAAAAAGCGTTGTCTTTTATAAGAAAAAAAATATAGACAACAATTTTCACTAAAAGCATTGTAAAAAAAAGACAATGCTTTTTATAAAAAATGTTGTCTTTTAAGTGTTGTGTATTAACTTTTTTTCTTGTAGTGGCCTTTGCCCTTGTCTTTGTCACCACCGCTGCCTAATCCCATCTCGCGTCGAATTTACTTAAGCTTCTTGAACAAGAAATGAATATAGAACAAGGGGGATGGGGTTTAGGATTAAGAAAGAAATATGAAGAAAGGACAAAGTTCAAGAGCATGAAGAGGAGGTTTGTGGAAGAATCGAGAAAGAAGAAGAATTGTCTTCTCCGACCTCCAGGAAGAAAGAAACCAAGGGATTCTTTGAGAAAGGGGGTTTTTTGAAAAGGGAAACAAGAGGAAAAATGAGAATAAGGGCTTTGGGGAGGCTAGGAGATCAAGATTGAGGGTTTGAGAGGGAAGGAGAAGAGGTTTGAAGTAGGGAATGTGATAGCATAGGTTTTGAATGGGAGAAACACAACCGAATCTAGGTCTAGGATTCGTCCGCCACACGGCCGTGAGAAATTTCATATGGCCAACCCATGTTGCATCTGTGGCCAAAAGCACGGTCGTGTCGAATTTGACATGACTGTGTCAATGTTTTTTTTATTTTTTGAAACATGGAGGCACGGTCGTGTGAACAAAACATGACCGTGTAACATTTAAGTCCATATAAGGCATGATCGCGTGAAGTTTGACATGGTCGTGTCTTTTCCTTTGAATTTGCATCCTAATCTTCTGTGGCCATAGGCATGGCCATGTGAAATTTGACACAGTCATGTGAAGTATGACATGACCATGTCTTTTCCTTTGAATTTGCATCCCAATATTCTGTGGCCATAAGCACGATTGTGTGAAATTTGACACGGTCATATCATTTTTGCAAAGTTGCTTTCTTGTCTTTCTATGGTTATAAGCATGCCCGTGTGAAATTTTACATAGGTGTGTCTTTCCTTTGTGTTGAACCGACGGGTAGAGGTACGACCGTGCTTTTCAAGCATGACCATGTCTTTTCAAGCACGACCGTGTCTTTTCAAGCATGGTCGTGTCTTGTCTTGGCCTATCTCCTTCCCACGCCTATGGCATTTGCCTCGGCTAGCTCATGGGTGTTTTTGACTCTGTAAAAAAAATAAAAACTAACATTAGCAACAAACAAACAAAAGACTAAAACACAAAAAACAAAAAATAAAGAAAAGATTTGGGTTAGCTCCCAAGAAGTGGCTTGTTTAAGGTCACAGCTCAACCCCTTTTTTGGCTCAACTGAGAGCTTTTTCCTTGAGAGCATTGTGCTCCCCTCCTTCATGACAAGTTGCATTTTATAGCCTATCCTTCATCCTAGCTCTTGCCAAAATGATGTATTTGTATTTTTGGTTATATGCTTCTTTTCTCGCCCAACCAGATTTGGTGCTTTGTCTGATGGTCTCTTAGCTGGGTGGTACTTCTTCTTCTTCATCATCTCGTCAATTCTGAAACATGTATCCTTAACAAACAATGCATTAGTAGCCTTAGATAAATCAAATTCAACCTTTTCCTTACCTACTTTCAAGGATAGTTTATGATTTTTTAACATCAATTACAGCTCTAGTTGTAGCAAGGAAAGACCTACCTAGAATGATGGAGATTTTTGGGTCCTCCTCCATCTCTAGGATTACAAAATCTATAGGCACTATAAAATTACCTATTTCTACTGGAACATCCTCTAGAATACCCAAAGGGTATCTACAGGATAGGTCAACAAGTTGTAGTGTCATAGTAGTTAACTTCAGGTCACTCAATCCCAATTTTTTACAACACGAATATGGCATGAGGCTTACACTTGCCTCCAAATCACAGAAAACTTTACCTATTGGATCGAGAAAATGCTAGAGGGAGGTGAATAGCGCACTTCCTATGCGTTTAGAAATTGTTTGAGAAAACCAATGTTGTGCAGTGGAAAGTAAATAGCAGAAAGTAAAAAAAATCTTTGGTTTCATTTGGTTCACAACCTAGTGGCTACTACAACAAAGGCCAGCAATCAGTTTGACCATTTTGGTGGGAAATCACTATCAACCTTCTTCCCAAAAGAGAAGAAGGCTCACTTCTTTTACAAGTAAAGGATTCAGTAACAAACCTACCGACCCTTAGAATATTTAGCATGAAGAAACAAAAATTAATGAACAACTTGCGTTAGTAAAATCTAGGCTCGTTTGAGCTCGTAGTGGCATTGTGGCATTGTTACATCATTGTGGCTTGAGTGTAGCATCTTTTGCAGTTGGAGAAGTGTAGTAGAGCACATGGATCAATGACATGAAGGCACTAGTTGTGATGTTCTTATAGCCTGATCCGGGCACCTAGATCAGCATAGGGTGCCTCCAGCAACCTCTATCTGATCCTACTTTAATTCTGACTCAGCCAATCCAAGCGCTTGGATCCCTTCTGGGCGCCTAGCCAACTTACGTGGCAGGACCTGGTTGAAGCTCTATCTATGTCGTGTTTATCCTTTCCTAGGTGCATGGATCCCTTCTAGGCTCCTAGATGCTGACATGTACCACCCAATCAAAGCATGCCACCTCATCTAGGAGCGGAGCTAAACTTTGGTCAAGTAGGGCGCTCGGACTTTCAGTCGCCTAGAACTACTTTGGGTGCCCAAAGTTCCTTTTCTGGCTAGCTTTCATACCTAGCTTCCCGCATCATAGTGTTAGCACAAATATAATAATGAATATGAATGATAGCTCTTCGAGTTGTCCGGTCTCTAATAAAACCCTAGGTTCGACCGATGCCTACTACTCTCTTTCCAAGAGTGCGTCCTCACCACTCCACTCGGGAGAGTTTACTTAATGCCAAGCCTTAGTCCACTCGACCTGCTTGGACTTTTGCTCAACCGATCTTGACCCTCGGGACTTTTCTCTTGACCTTCAGCCCTCGACTCGTCTAGATTTTTTGCCTAGTGTCCTTGACCCCCAGGACTTTCCACCTAATGTTCTCGATCTGCCAAGTTTTCCTTCCTAGTTTCTTTGACCAAGACTTTCTTACCTAACCTCAACTAGGTCTTTTCTTGCCTAGCCTCAACTAGGACTTTCTTGCAAGCTTGATCAACATGTTAGATCACAATATGACTTAACTTTGACCCTTTACCAATTTTAAAACTTTGGTTCAATCGTATGGTGCTTCTTGTACATGTCACTTTTTTGGGGGTGAATCTTTTTGGTCTTCCTATTGTGCATCTGGAGTGTTGTTGTCTAAACTTTTCATTAGCTTCAAATTGTGTTGCTATGAATTGATCTATCATTTTCTCTATGCTGGATTTTTATGGTTGTTGGGTGATTCAGAATTTTGATCGTAACTCCCTTGATTCTAATATAGCCTTTGATTGGAGCGATAAGAAAATTTGGGATGATTTCGCCAACTATAATTGTATGAGCTGGAGTATGGGTTGTTTGGTCGTGCATTGAAGTTATTAAGTGCATCTACATGCTCCACCTGACCACCTTGCATGGTTGTTAGAACCGAGCAATTTTATCCAATATGACCTAAATTTTCACAGATTTCACAAGACATATTAATAGCATTAACCGGGCTTATACTCAATAAATCAAGTCACTTTCTCATTGCATCTAATTGTGTAGCCATAAAGTTCACAGAATTTACTGAGTGCATCCCCGGAGTTGACACGGGAACACTCCTCTCGGTAGACCATTGATGATGGTTGAAAGCTAGACTTTCAATAATATCTTTGGCTTTTCCTAGTGTCTTGTTCATAATAGCTACCCCTGCAACCGAATCAAGTGATACCTTGATGGCATATGAAATCTCATTATAGAATGTATGAAGAATCAACCATCTTTCAAGCCCATGGTGTGGGCATTGCTGTAATAAGCTCTTGTAGCGATCTCATGTCTCAAATAATGATTCCCCATATTTTTGCATAAAATTTGTGATAAGGTGATGCATATGAGCAGTCTTTCTAGCTAGGTAAAATTTGTTTAGAAATTTCAATTCGCACTGCTCCCAAGTTGCAGTGATGAAAATCAAATCTTGGCTTCGTCTCTTAATGAAAATGAGAATAGCATGAGTCATATTGCATCTACAGAAACTCCATTTTGCTTTGATGTTGTACAAATTTTCAAGAAAATCACCAAATGTAGATTTGGATCTTCTATAGGAGTTCCACCAAATTGGCATTGCTAAACCATACGTATCAAGGTTGCCTTCAGTTCAAAATTGTTTGCCTCAATTGTAGGTCTTACAATGCTAGATTTCAGCCCTATTAATTTTGGGTTGCATAATCACCAAGTAGTTGATTGTTGTTTGCTAAAGCAAGGTTCTGGGATGTCTGATTTTGATCCATTGTTCCATGCTCAGTTAGTCTCTGATGAAACGTTCAATCTATCCTTGAATTAAATGGCAATAAATCTCCTAACCTTGTAGACTTTTGCATGTACTAGATTGATTTTCTTGAAAAAAAAAGGAAACAATGCTAAGAAACGTGAAAAAATGAAAATGTAAAATAATAAAGAAAAATAGTCTAATCCAATCAATTTACAATTCACTAATATCAACCAAAACCAATCCCCAACAACGATGTCAAAAACTTAATGTCTACAAACCACAAGTGCACGGTGTGTCATCAAGTAATAAAAGATCGAATCCACAGGGATTGGTGGTTAAGTACTAATTACTAAACAAATGCAATTGTCTAGACTAATCGGGTGTTTGGATTCTTTGTAAAGAAAGAACTAAAGTGAGAAATTAGGAAATTTTGTGAGGAGAAGGAGGATTGAGCTTGCTAAGAGGTGAGAGAGAGAGAAATGACCTAAGGGAATTCGATGAGGAAAAATGATTCTAGGACTTTGGTTTCACCAAAATGATTGTAAACACTTAATCTATGTTTGGTTTCCTATCCTCAATGGTGATTTATGTAGGTAGACTATCATATGTATCCAATGTGATCTTTTGGAACTACACCGGCATTTTAATTTCAATTAGTCCTCTACTTTCAAAGCGACAGAGTTGAGGGGTTGCTTTCCAAGGAGATCCCTGTCACATGATCCCACAACCCCCGAGATGCCTTCTCAAACTATATGGATACGAATAGGAATCGATCGATTAAGATCTAAAACAATCTATTACTCCTCGTGGCATACCGATCTACTTTCATAGGTGACTCTCCATGTCTTGAGATTCTACAGGTTAG
>JBBUKS010000078.1:1249265-1259484 GCA_038050645.1 Hedychium gardnerianum | reverse complement strand
TTTGATGTCTTTTATGTTGAGATACGTGCCCGTGTTGGGTACTTGATATTAGTGTATTGTGTATTAAGAAATATTGTACGCCGGACAAGTACCCTCCCGGGGCGTGACAACATATCTTCTTTACAATCTTTCGTTTCTCCCTGTATTTCTAACCATTTACATGTTAATTACACTGCTTTTGTATTTTGGAACATTATTTACTTATTGACATGGGTTTTCTATAGTTCCTGGTACCACAAGGGATTTATCTGAAGATTATGTTGAGAGGGTGAAACAAGTTCATGAAGTTGGTGGTTATGGATCTAAAGGGTATGCTATTTTTTTCTTCTTCTATGCATATCCTCTAATTGCTTACAAGGTCTTTCCTTTTCCAACTATTGATATGATTGGAAAAGAGATGAAGCAGACAGGAATTCGCTTCAGACACACAACTGCAGTTTCCACAAGAATGTTATATATGCTTGCTCAGAAGGTGCTTCTATCCTCTTTTTAATGCTTTTAAATTCAAAATTCATATTTGATATTTCCTTATTCATTCTCTGCATTACAAACCAAGTTTAATTTGCATCACAAAGTATTCGTTAACTTCTATTAGAACACGAGGCATTCCATACACCAATTAATGTTATCAGATATATTAAGCTAAACGTGTAGCAATTATGTAATATCCTAGGTTCAAATTATATCTTATAATGTTTATGTATCATTCATTCTTGTTGGTATTGTCTTTGTAATATCATAGTTGCTTTATGCAGCATAATGAAGCTATATTTGTAAGAATTTTAAGAGAAATACTTGGTTGCAATGGTTTCTCTTAGAGAGTTTTCTTTGCTTTCTGACCGCCTTGGTTAATAGATGATATGCACATAGCAATCAACTAGTTAAGGGAGTTAAATCTATGGGATGAAAAATCAAAGTTGTACATTTTTCCTAGTTTTCATTTCATGGGGAGATAATAAAAAAGTTTGAAGGAAAGTGAGGAAGTGATAGAAAGTTACTTGAAGAAATCTTCAATTATGTGAAAGTCTGAACAAATACAAGGTTTTAATTTTTGAGATGAAATCTTCTGAATAAATACATTGTCAAGTTTTTTCTCCATCTAGTTAAGATATGATAATTTTTTTCTCCATCTAGTTGACAAATTTACTAGATGGATAGTTAGATATGGGTTTGGGAGCATTTACTACAAATTTTGTATAGATTTGGTGAATATTTCTTTCAAATTAATATATGAGAATGGTTTTACTTTGCTGCTGCTCTCGATTTCCCATGCCATGGATCAATACTCATACTTGTCTTTATGAGAATGACTTTACTTGCTGCTCACTCTCAATTTCATTGATTGCGTTTAATGTATTAATTATGTTGGAAAATATAGAATCTGTTCATTGAGTCTAATATATTAATTATATAAGTTTGCTTATTGTCTTGAGTTTAATATATAGATGTTGTATTTGTTGTTAGTTTATTGTCTTTGTCAAATTTGTTCAATGAGTTTAATGTATTGATTATGTGAGCCGGTTCATATTAAATTACAATGTAATAATTTACTTCCTCGCAGATGAATGCGGAAAGAAACTGAAAGTGAGATTTTTATTTTGTCAAGAAAGATACTCATATATTTCAGAGAAGAAGTAATATTACCAAAAAGATTCAATCCATGAAGCAAGATATGTCAAAACTAATATGCATGTCTAGTATGTAGGGGTTTTGCTTTTATATAGACTTAACATGAATCTAAAATTTATGAATTATGTTTATATATTTTCTGTTTGAATTGTATGACACATTTCTGGTTCAATAGTAAGAAAATTGATCAGTTGTACTTTCATGATATTTTAATTGATATTATTTATAAAGATTTAATTAAGCAATTTGTGGTGTAAATATAATAGACAATAGTTTTGTAAATAAATAATGTTTTTTATGTGTTGCAAAAGTGTTATTTTTGTAAAAAATGACAACACTTTTTAAGTATTGCTAAAATGTTATCTTTGCAAAAATTGATAATATTTTTTTATGCGTTGTCTTTGAGCGGACTTTTAACAACAGTGTTTTTAACAACGTTTTTTCAGCTACATAGACAACGCATATAAAACGTTATCTTTCATCTTTTTTCTTGTAGTGCATGTTGATTCAAAATCAAACCACTTGATTTAATAACCAAACCTCTTTTAATTAAAATCAAACCAATTTGATTTATAATTAAACCAAAGAGGGGTCTATCTTATCTTCAAAAAACGTGGTTCATCCATGTTTTCACTCCGGCAAAATATCTTTCATATTTGCCCTTCGTCTGGTCCAAATAGACTAGTGTCTCTTAATCGGAGAATTTATTTCTCAAACTCATTTTAAGTCTTTCGGATAAACTCGTAGTGCACGTGACCTTATAGTTCCCAATTATGTTGGTCATTCGTAATTAACCATTAATTACAAATAGATTATGAGTGACACCTAGTAGTACATCAATTGATTGAAAAGTTAACGGTTGATTCCAGAATCACTTTTGAACTCTTCAGCAACTACAGTGAGTCGTGTCTTGTTCCTTTCACTCGTCTTATACCCACTTGGTTCAGGGCATGGTCTATGTGTCAGTCCCTACTAGGCTGACTATGTCACACCTAGCCCAAGTTATACTTGCTCATCTTGTGGATTCGAATTACTTAGACATGTCTCCAAGAGTATCATATTCTTGACATGTATCGCTTTGGCCAAAAACTTTGAGTAATAATCCTGACAAATAATCATAGGGTATACGTCTTCTTATATAAGGAGCGGTGAATCCTCTGTGGGCTATCCACATACTTTCGAGCATTTTAAACTTATACTCAATCATCTTGGGTTCACACCTCCAAGGATATGCTTGTTTAAGATGTTAAAATATAAGTCTTTATAACCAAGATGACTTGAATACCTCAAATCAAAGAAAACTTGTACTTAAGCTGCAATGAAATTTTTATTGACATACTCATATATGTACAGACTCATGAATTGTCATGGCAGGTCACTCCAATGAACTAGTTACCTTTAACTAACATCCACGTTTAACCCTCGACATCCTAATGTCTTCAGTCAATGAGGAGCGGTTGCTTGATTAAACTAAGAAGTATAACACGTGCTAGTTTTACAAAATTGATGATATCCGAACCCATCAATTCATCGACTAGGGATGTTTTAATATATTCATAATTACATATGTAGAGATGCTCGCTAGTTGTGATCCAATCATAAGTTCTCTTATATTATGAATTATACTACGGATATTCAGTGAGTTTAAAATCTAATCATACATATAAAAAATATGCACTTAGATAATGAATTATTTATTTATCCAATAAATAGTACATATCATAAAGCGATTGCATCTCTCAAATATAACACTTGGCACATATGTGAAATTTATAATTATTTCTCTAACCTAAACATCAAAACCATATGCAAATCATAAGCTTAAGTTATGATTGCACCAACAAAGTTGAATTGATAAATAGATTTGAGCCTATTAAAAGTCTCTTTTAGTAGATAAAACCTTTTAAGTTAGCTGTTTCTAAGGTTGAGTTGGTTCCAAAATCTAATCCAATTTATTTCGTAGTGTATATATACACTCAAACTCTTATACACAATACTTGCATGACTAAGAATTCTTCTTGCCTCTAGCATTTAGTTTTCCTTACTTATTGGGACTTCAATTGGGTTTCAACATACTTGGGCTTCTATATGTCAAGTATTTGGTGTAGGATCTAACTCAACGCTAAGGGGGTGAATAGTATAATGAATTATATACGCTGATAATTTCATAAATAAATAGATAAAGAAGAGTAAAAGTAACACGACGGAAATAAATAAACTTAGCAGATTATCAGTTAGACCAGAAAATAAACACACTAACAATAATAAAAATATAATTTTTATTTCTTAATATCTCCTAGGTGAAGAAATCGTATCAAAAAAAAATCTAAAAATTAAGCATAATAACAAAAATGAGGTAACACAACAAATATAAAAATTACTCTAGAGGTTGTCGATCAGAAATGAAGCGCGAGTGATAGCGTGTCGTTATCGCAGCACAGAGAGCACGAGAGTACTAGAGCACGAGCACAGAGAAAGATTCAGTGAGAATGAATGATGTGAAAGCTCTGCCTCGAGGTATATAGCTCTCCTTTGTTGCTGACGTGACACTTCCCGATCAACTGGAGCCTCCCTAGTCACGTGAATCATGCTGACATGGTTGTAATGTCTATCCAGTAGATAACATCATCCACGTTCTTCGGTCGCCCGGACCATCTCTAATCGCTTGGGTAGAATCAAACTTCATCTTAACCACACCACTCAAATCACTGAACTTCATCTTATACAAGTAGCCTGGAAGCTGCTCCGGTCACTTCGATCACCTCAGCCCAGCTACAGTCGTCTGGACCCTCCGACTTCACTCGCCGAGAGTTATCAACAGTCAATCGCCCCGAACTCCTTCTGATCGCCTGGAATCATCAAACTTTGCTCCTAGCTTCACTCACTATGTCTTTTTCATTGTTTGGCTTCACTTGTTAGGCTTTTTTCGCTTGTCAAGAAACCTGCTCTTGCATATTTGAAATTAATTTGTTAGATCTCAACAAATCTAACTTTAACCTTAGTCATATATTTAAACTTTAGGTTAAATGTTTTGCTCCCAGCACCAATAATCTCTCCCTTTTTGATAGTATAAAAACTAAATTAAAGTTAATAAAATTATAATTAAGAAATTATTTATATTCAATGTATGAGACTGAAATAAGATTAGTGCAATCATATATGAATAAATTCTAATTTTTAACTTCCTCTGAATTATAAAAAGGATTTTTGAAGTTTTAAAAATAATTTTCAATAAAATCATATTTGACTTTAATTTCTCTCCCCCTTTTCATATATCAAAATGGATTAAATTATAAAAGTAATAGAAAATATCAGTCAAATAAGCAAGGCAGTTAAGTAGGCAAATAAGATGAGCACATAATTAAGTCAAGAATAAATGCACAAATAAGACACTTAACCGTTAAATAAATCAACTCAACTATAAGTCAAAGATAAAGTCAAATGCTAGTAAAGTCAAACATAAGTCAACATATCCAAAATAAGTCAATCCAAATTAAAAGCTAGTCTATCTTGCACAGGTTAAGTCTCTTTCTGAGTATACTAAATTTGACTTCTGTCAGGGATTTTATAAATATGTGTGCTATGTTAAACTTGGATTCAACATATTTGAGTTCAATGTCATCATTTGATATGTATTCTCGAATAAAATGATGTCTAACTTCTGTATGTTTGGTTTTAGAATGATATACCAGATTTTTAGTTACATTAATAGAACTAATGTTGTTTATTAGAAATTTGACCTTTTTGTAATCAAGTCCGTAATTTTAAGTGTGTTCATCATTCATAATGATTAAGCTACATATCTACTCATAGTAACATATTCAACTTCAGTAGTGGATAAGGCTACACAATGTTATTTTCTACTACTCCAACTAATTAGATATTACCTTAAAAATTGACAATTTCTATTTGTGCTTTTTCTGTCTAACTTGCATTCAATATAAGTCCGAATCAGTAAATCCTACTAAGTCAAAATTGTTTGTTCTTGGATACCATAGTCCTACATTTTGAGTTCCTTACTCTTAAAATTTTTTAAACTATTATCAGATGTGACTCTTTAGCACAGGAGTGAAATCTGGCACATATACCCACTGAAAAAGAATATCAGGTCGACTACCACACTTCTATAGTATTTGACATTTACACTTTTTTTACTTGGGTTATTATCCAATTTCACATTTAAGGTCATTGGAGTTGCTAAGTCTTTAGAGTTTTTCATTCCAAATATTTTAACTAGATCTTTAGCATACTTAGTTTGATAAACATAAATGTCTTCTCTAGTTTGTTTAACTTGTAGTCCTAGAAAGTAATTGAGTTCACCTACTAGATTCATCTGAAATTCACTTTCCATAGTGATCTTGAAATTCATTATAAATGAACTATTTGTTGACCCAAAAATAATATCATCTACATATACTTGAGTAATAAAAATATCCTTAGTATGAGTTTTGATGAATAAAATTGGATCAACTTTGCCTTGCCTAAATCCCTTAGCAACTAAGTAGATAGTCTCTCATACATTACAAGAAAAAAACTCATACACAATACTTAAAAGACAATGCTTTTTTGTAAAAAATGATCTTTTTTTTTACAATGCTTTTAGTGAAAATTGTTATCTATTAGTATTTTTTTATCAAAGATAATATTTTTTGAAAATATTATCTATGAGCGTCTTTTTTAGTGTATACAATAATGATTTTAAAAAAATATTTTTTATGATTTTTTTAGAGCCTATGACAATGCTATTTAAAAATCATTGTTATCGATATATATATATATATATATTTTTTTTTTTAAAAAAAATAATAATTATTTTTTATACACAATTTCTCTCCAAATATTTATATATTTTTATTTCAGATTTAACAAATTAAAATATATAATCATTCCAAAAAAAAAAAAAAAACTCAATTTCTAACCCTCAATACTGTCACCTTATCCTTGTCCAAAATCTGAAAAATGGCCAATGACCATCATGAGCTGCTTCTCTCTCCGTCACCGACCTGTAACCCTTATCCTTCCCAAAATCTGAAAAATGGTGCTTCTCTCTCCGTCACCGACGTGTAACCCTTATCCTTGCCCAAAATCTGGAAAATGGCCAATGACCATCATGAATGGCTTCTCTCTCCGTCACCGACAGTTTCGGCCGCGTGATTTTCCGACCGCCAGCCTCCTCCCAGGTCAAGAGGCTTGCTCCTTTCCTATCCCCCTCCTGCTTCATTTGCAGATCTGTGAGGGTTAGGGCTTTGGTTCGACTGGGGGGCGCGTGGTGTCAATGTGCGATTGAAGAAGAAGTCGAAGGAGATGAGTGTGCCGAGGTTTATAAAGTGCGTGACTGTGGGAGATGGTGTCGTCGGCAAAACTTGCATGCTAATCTCCTACACTAGCAACACTTTCCCACGGTAAGTTGATGAAATCTTGTGTTTTGGGACTCTTTTCAGTTCTATTGTTGCTTCTTTAGTTCAAGGTCAGGGGATTTGTGGTTGAAAAATGAACATTTGAAACTGTTCTTCCTTATTCTAAAGTACTCCGCTGTTCTCAGAATTGTTGGACTTATTGCTTTAGAAATTTCGATTTCTGATCCAGGTTCGCTGTAACAATTATCTTTTTTAGAACTCTAGATCTTCAACCTGATCGCATGGGAATAACTATTCCAAATCAAGGATCTGAAGATGCAAATAATATTTCCCGTGGTATTGAGTAAAAAATTGTTGAATTGGGTTTCGGTGGATACAGGAAAAATCACCCTAGGCAAGGTGTTGGTTGATATTTTGTTCTGAAAAAAATGTGGCGAAATACTTAATTGTGTTGCCTAATCATTTTGTCCCGCTCTTGCTTTGGGGTATTTTAGAACACAAATTTGATCTGTTTATTATTGTTATTACAGATTTGAAGGATGAAAAATTTACGGAAGTTGTATTTTTTCAGATAATTTAAATTTTCTGTCTTCTAGATAGGATTATATTCCCACAGTTTTTGACAATTTTAGTGCCAACGTTGTGGTTGATGGAAGCACAGTTAATCTTGGTTTGTGGGATACTGCAGGTAATTTGTTTATATATCTTTTCTATTTTTTTCTCTACCTTATTTATATCATTCAGGCTGACATGATATATCTTGCTTTGATTGGGACAGGCCAGGAAACAGGTTGAGACCTTTGAGCTACCGTGGTGCAGATGTGTTCTTACTTGCATTTTCTCTCATCAGTAAAGCTAGCTATGAAAATGTTGCCAAGAAGGTGGTATACAAGATGCCTTCGTTTTATTACATTTTTATTTCAAACTCTGATTTTTACATCTTTACTGAATTTCTGATTCCTTGTTTTCATTCTAATTTCCAGTGGATTCCCGAGCTGAGGCATTATGCACCTGGTGTGCCCATAATTCTTGTTGGAGCTAGGTAACCTTAATTACCATGATACTCAAGTTTGTTTACCCTTTCGATTTGCATTTTTGTTTGGTCAAATTCACTAGAAAGGTATGCATTTTGTGTATATTTGTTCTTGTGTTTTTGTTGTATTTATGGAAAAGTTTGAGTTGTTTTCAAATGTCGTTCTATTGTTAGCAGTTATAAGTCAAGGAAAACCTTGACGATTGTTGTCCTCTATTGCATCAGTGCACGATCAATGGATAGGAGATGAAGTTGGGCTTGTGCAATCATATAGAGGAAAACAATATACCAAATTTTACTTCTTATAAACAATTATTGTGTTTGGTCAATAATCCCTACAGTTTATACATTTTTTTATTTAATTTATCTTTTCATTTGTCTTATATATCAGCTGTTATTCAACTACAACTTATGTTGATCATCAGAAGATGTGGACTCTATGAAATCCTCTACAAAACTTAAAACAAGTTTTGATGATTGTGACACAATTGCAAACAGATTAGGACATGTAAAAATTGGAAAGGATAAATAAAAAATTGCATTTGGTACCACTAGAGAGAGTTGGGATGGTAACACAATGTTGGATTCTACGAACACCAAAACCACAAGAACGTCTAGAGGTCATACACACTTGGATAAGCTTGCTAGGCAAAGTATTCAAGGAATTAGAAAGGATGTTGTATTCAATAAACTTGGACAGCCAATAGGAGAAGCTGCTATTGCAATGTAAAGTTATACTGATGTGCTTACTCGAGAAAAAGTTAATATTAGTTATAAGACTTGGAAGCATGTTCCAAGTGATATTAAAGAATTGATATGGGAATCAGTTAACGTAAGTTAGCTTATTTTAACAATTATAATATTCACATTTTTATAATATATTTAATGTTCGTGTTAATCATGTATTTCCACTTTTGTGATTTACAATTGATGTACAATGTTGATGCAAGGTGAAAGAAAGGCTATTTGAAATCAGCAAACAATAAGTGGCGTCAATACAAAACTCATCTCACTCAAACGTTTATTTTAAGCAAGCTTGATAAACCCGAGGAGTTGAATGAGCCACCTATTGGCTATGTAAGATTTTTGCTTTTATATAGACTTAACATGACTTTTAAGTTTGTGGATTATATCAACATATTTTCTATTTGAATTGTATGATATATTTCTATTTCGATAGTAAAAAAGATTAATCAATTATATTTTCAAGGTATTTTAATTGATGTTATTTATAAGGGTTTAATTAAGCAATTTGTAATGTAAATATAATAGACAATGATTTTGTAAAAAAAAAAAATAATTTTTATTTTTTTTGTTAAAAAGTTATTTTAAAAAAAATAATATTTTGTATGCGTTGCAAAAGCGTTGGTTTTGCAAAAAACGATAATATTTTTTATGCGTTGTCTTTGAACGAACTTTTAACAGTGTTTTTAACAACGTTTTTTTAGCCACATAAATAATACATAAAAAGTGTTATCTTTTAACTTTTTTTCTCGTAGTGATATCAGGCTTTAGGAGCTTGTTTTACTCCATAAAGTGTCCTTTTAAGTTTGAGTACATAACTAGGTTTATCCAGATTTTCAAATCTTGGTGGTTGGGTGACATAAACCTCTTCCTTGATAAGGATGTTGATTTTACATCCATTTGAAATAATTTAAAGCATTTATCGGTGGTGAAGGCTGTTGGTGTAATTTACACTAAAAGTCTAACCCTAAGGTTTTGATGTATGACAACAAGTTAAAGTTAGAGTGCTATTATTTAACAAGTTAAGCTAAGTGTGCAGGGTTGACTGACTTGACGGATCTAAATGGCCAGACATCAGGCAGAAGTCCAGATGTGCGATTTTGGCAGGAAGTCCAGCTGAGTCAAAGAGGACCAGACAGTTGGCAGGAAGTTCAATCGGTCAGGGAGGATCAGACGATTAGCTGAAGTCTGGATGTGCGATTCCGACAGGAAGACCTGGTGGGTCAGACATCAGACGTCGAGTAGGTGACTCAGCAAATAATAAGTAGGGTAAGAACTTGGAGGAGCGAATCCAGTGAGGACGGGTCCTCGGTAGGGACTTAGGCGCTGATCCAACTTAGATCCAAAGTGGAACCCTAAGTTGAGACCATGACTAAATTCTGGTCGTGGTAAGACAGGATTTAAGTCATACTTATTCATTTTATTCTAACTCTGTGTTGCAGGAAGACTAACATAT
>JBBUKS010000078.1:1227458-1242786 GCA_038050645.1 Hedychium gardnerianum | reverse complement strand
GTATTTGTATCTTGTTGGGATTAATCACGGATGAAGGACAGACTATTGGAGCTCACTGGATTCCAACAAGAGGATTGCCCTTTTTGCTATCTTGGCATTCCGCTAGCAGTGGAGAAGCTTCACACATCCAATTATGGAGTGCTGATTGATGTTGTGGTAGGCAAGTTAATCTCACGATCGAAACATACGCTGTTCTATGCTAGAAAATTAGAGCCGATCAGGATGATTTTGCAAGGCATTGAGCACTTTTGGCTTTCCATACTATCGATTCTGTGTAGGGTTATTGACATGCTATATGTCTACCATCACCTTGATTGCGGTTATTTGGGGATGTCGCTGGATTGAGGGCCAACCTGCACGAATTCAGATTGTATTTGTATCTTGTTGGGATTAATCACGGATGAAGGACAGACTATTGGAGCTCACTGGATTCCAACAAGAGGATTGTCCTTTTTGCTATCTTGGCATTCCGCTAGCAGTGGAGAAGCTTTGCACATCCAATTATGGAGTGCTGATTGATGTTGTGGTAGGCAAGTTAATCTCACGGTCGAAACATACGCTGTTCTATACTAGAAAATTAGAGCCGATCAGGATGATTTTACAAGGCATTGAACATTTTGGCTTTCCATAATATTGATTCTGTATGGAGTTATTGACATGCTATACGTCATTTGTAGATCCTTCGTTTGGACGTTCAAATATCTCTCATCTCTTGGGCTACGATGTCTCTACTGAAAAAGAAAGAGAAGGTTATGGTGTTCGGAATCTTCAAGCATGAAATTCAACATTGCTCAATCATGTGCTTTGGAACATTCAGCAGAAGGCCTCGGACCTCCTGCTAATCAAGAGGTTGCTACATATTCAGGTAAAATTCTTGCACGTGTTGCATCACCAGAGCAAGTTACTACTTGTTAGGTGGTACTCGGATGATCAATAGGGGCTTCCAAGGCGTACGATTTCTTTCATCCACAAGGCGTCGATCAAGTTTGGACTGCTGGCTGCGAACCAAGGACCGACAGGACTATGTGCACTATAAGACGTGTCCTTTTTGTCAAGAAACGGATGAGACATTTGATCATTTGTTTTTCAATGTCTGGTCAGCATTCAAACTGTGTGATGATCATGCCAAATATCAAGGAAAGAAACTGATGGTCTCTGATACTGATTCATCGGTGAGCTGCAGTGAAACAAGGGGCATTCGACATCTACAACGGCTTCAAGAATTTGAACGACCTGCCCCGTGGTGGGTCTGCAACTCTCCTGATTCTGAATGCACCAGAAAGCAAATCTTGCAAGCTCTCTCTAGTTCTTCCAAGTCAACTTCTTCGTTCCCCAACCCGCCATCGAGCACACTTCCAACCTCACCTGCGATGAGTTTGCTCGCCATGAACGATGGATGATAGTGAAGGCCACTCTACCTTGCTCTGTTTGCTCTACATTTCTTCTTCCAGATATGATCTCCAATAACGTCATGCCAAAACTGTACACATCGACTTTGGTCGTGATGGCAACGCCAGTGATTCATTCGGGGGTCCTGGAGTTCCTCTCAACATCGTCACGACTCGGCTGAAGTCTCGTCCCATGAGCTTCGCGAGGCCAAAGTCTGCTACTTTGGGATTGAATGAAGCATCTAGCAGAATATTTTCTGGCTTTACGTCACAGTGTATGATGCAGTCTCTGCATTGCTCGTGCAGATAGAGTCTGATCCTTTCGCAACGCCAATAGCAATTTGATATCCAGTTCTCCAAATCAAGATGGTGGAAGCGGTTCTGTCGAAGAGGTGCGAGTTAAAAGAACCGTTTGGCATGAACTCGTACACTAGTAACTTTTCCGATCGTTGATAGCAAAATCCAAGCAGACGAAAAGGATTCCAAGGAAAGATCTATTATACATAGATTTATCCTACTTTGCAAAAAAATATTTTCGAAACATGAGTGCATGATCTCTAGGTCACACAATAATAACTTTATCGTTATGCCAAAACTCTCTCTCTACTTAATGTTTAAGAGTATTGAAAAAATTATACAAAATATCCAATTCATTGACTTTCTACTTTTCATCTATCTTATAGATATTTCTATGCTCTCCTGGAAAAAGAAACTTATTTTGAAATGACAAACGACTTTTTGTCAGGTTTGTAGGGATGAAATGCACTTTTGATGATCTCGCACAATGCCAGAAGGCCTAGAAATGCTCGAGCAACCTGCTGCTAATTTCGCAAGGGAAACAAAATTCTGAGAAGTTGCAAAGGGTAGCCGAGTTTCTTCTTGCTGAGTCATCGAGTCTGAAATCAATCAAAGATTTGAACTACTTTCCGGAGGATACCATCTGTGGAAGGAAGCATTACAATGCTTTTGATGTAACTAAATGAATCTATGGTAGAACCGTGGCAGGGAGTTTATCATTAGCCGGCTACTCCTCAGTACAAATTCCAGATTTTCTATATTTAAGGATGAACACAGTAGAAATAAGTTCTCTGCTATTTCAATAGTCGGCATGGAAGGTGTTGGAAAAACAAGACTAGCTAAGGAAGTATACAATGATCCCCTCATATGCAAATACTTCAACTCAAGAGTCTGATTCACTTCACTGAAGAATCAAACATATACATCAAAGGATATTCATTAACAAATCAGTGATGGTCCATGCATGACTTCTATAGTTACAAATACAAACATTACTTATCAACCAAGTAACAACATTTTAAAGAAAGGTGTACCCTCAAGTAATGTGTTGACAACGCTATATGCAAAGACTCATAGAATGTGAAAAGAATAAAAAAATCACAAAAAAGTGATGATGGCCTGATTATTTTTGGTCGGTACATAAATCTTACCATCTAGTATCCTTATAGGAGGCAACAAGTAGATAGATGTAAGTAATATATGCAATAAGTAGTCCACTTATAATCATTTTGTTGTTTCAAAAATAATGTGTATCTTATTGAATATGCATTATTTGGTTATAGCCAAAAAGAATAAAGTTGTATTATATATATTATAGTAGTTGTACCCATAGTTCACAAAATCGCGATTGGGATCATAGCTAGGATTGCACGATCCTACTATTCGAAAGCACCAAATCGCTCTTAAATCATGTATGATTGTTTTTTTGCGGTGGGATTGGAGCAAGATTGGTGAGATCAATAGAATCAGAGCAGGATCGATAGGATTGGTACGATCCTACGTTATAAATAATTCTATCCAATTTTTGTTGAGGATTGTTGATGTGTTGAGAGATCATAATTTTTTACTCGGGTTGAACCATGAGATTATAATATATCAAATTAAAATTCGTTCAGAGATCTACAGTTGACTATTAGGTTAACTTGTAATAGTTTCTGATCCAAAAAAATATTGTTTAAAGTCTTTTCGGAGGCTCGAAAGATTTTGTCTTTTTTTATTATCTTTTGGACTATTTTATAATTTAGGTTATTTTTGTCTTCGTAGAGTTAGGGTTAGGGTTTTGAGATTATTTAAACATTTGTTTATTTATTTTTGAGTTAGTTTTTGATCAATAATATTCTGTCATTTCTTTTCCTCAAAATGGTAGAACATTGCCTAGTATTCTGCGAAATCAACAGATCTTTAAAAGATTATTTCTAGTATTCGTGTTTGAATAAAAGATTCAATAGCTTCCGCTACATCAGCTATTTTATTGGCCTTTAAACTGGGTCATCTTGTGAACCAAGGGAATATTCTTGAGGTTGAATGCGATTATTATTATTGTGTTAGTAAAAATTTTATACTCTTTTATTTTGTGATATGAAAATATAAATATTATTGAGTGTTACTGTCCTAATGATAGTTAAATTACTAGTTAATTTAAATTTGTATCAATAATAATATCATCTGTGATGTTGAGTGTTGACAATTGCATGTATATGTAAAATTATTAACCTATTTATATGGAAAAGAAACATCGTTGGAATTGCAAACAACCAGTGGAAGGGGGCTAAGCAGAAGCGTTGATTCCCACCGAGATTAGATTGCACCTGGAGAGCGTTGTTGGATTAGTGGAGAGTGGTCGGAGATGTGGGAGGATGCCAGGAAGATGTGGATGGCCGATGATGAGATGCTGCGACTAATGGGATCGTGAGAATGATGGAGTACATCGATGTGTAAGATCGGCGTGAGAGATGTACGACTGTGATTGTCTGTGTGATTGTATCAGGTTTGTGAGCGTGTTTGATGGTGATGTAGGTTGGTTGCCTCGCGTATACACCAACCCATGTGATAAGGGTCACACCTAGTGTATGCCCCAACTTATTAGACGTCATCATGAGTATCCCATGTGATCTGACATTTGTCCGGAAGTAACGAGCGGAAACCAACGATGTCATTGGTTCTATATGTCTTTTTTGATGATATCTATTTACCTTTACATAAAAAAAAAGGTGCAATTGGTAACGTCCCAATTTCTTTCTTTCTAGAGAGTATGAGATCGAGTCATTAAGGTAATGGTTTCACTTTTTATTTTAATAGGTACAATTGATACTTGTATACATAGTTGTTTTAATAAGTCTTAAGGTCAATTCTCAACGAGTGTAAAATATCTAGTTGAGTGTTTTGACCTCCCTCCTACAAAAGGTTGTTGTATTAGGATAAATACCTCTTATGACTTATTCCCTTCTAAATATTGTGGGGATGCCTTAGAAGCACCGTTAAGGTTCCAATATGTTCAACTAAATCATTGTTGCATTTTCATTTCTTCTAAAAATTATTTAGACTTTTTCAAAATCATTTTAAAATCATTATAGCAACTATTTAATAGTTTCTACGTATTGTAATAGTTAAGACTAACTGCTACGATAACATTGGAAGTAAAAAACAATATTGTATCATCTACTTATAGCTTCTACACGTAACATCTACCTAGTATATTCTATACGTTGTAGCAGTTGGGGTATTTTGAAAATAAATTTTTTGAAGAGGAGTTCTTTTAATTTTTTTTTTAAATCACATCATTTTGATGATTTACATAATTTGGGATGCCCTTTTGTTCATATTTATTTCATTTAAAATTTAATTTTTTTACCACTAATTATAATTTTATTTATAATATATTAGAAGGGCCAAATATATTAATATCTTAATGGTCTTTAGTTTTTAATTTTTTTAAAAATAGAAAAAAAATATGAATTTGACTCCCCGAAATAAAACATAATTTTTTGATGACATGCTAATGAATATCATCAAAATACTTTTGAAAGTTTTATAAATATATAGAAAATTTGTAGGAATATTTTGGGAATAAATGTCTTTAGCAAATTCATTTTTTTAGATATAAAACCTGAAGTGTTACATTTAATTTAATATAATGTCATTTAGTATAAGGATAACTTCTAAATGTCTCTCTAATGTTTAATATTTTTTTTTTAAAATAGACCTTAAGTAGGTATTTTAATCTTATATAGAGAATATTTTGTCAACAAAATAAAAAATTTAAGAGAAAGTATAATATTAAAAAAGTTGTGTACATTTTAAAAATAACCTTAAATGACATAATAAAATTTGATATATATATATATATATATATATATATTTAAATTAGACTAATCACATTAATAAAATCTCCCAAATAATGAAAGAAACAAGCATCTTTTCACGTATCGAAAAATCTTTTAATTCCTCCTCGAGCTGACGTAGATAGTTCAATAGAGTGTTGTCATAGATAAACTTGGAGTTGATATTGGTGCTCGAAATACAATATTTAATTCAAAATTTTAATATATGATTAAGATTAAAGTTAAATTTGTTGAGATTTAATGATTATTATTAAGCGTGTAAGAGCAGGTTTTTTTATAAGAAGAAAAGTCCTAGCAAGTGAAGCTAGACACTAAAAAAGTCCTAACAAATAAAGGTAAATACTGAAAAAATCCTAGCGAGTGAAGCTAGATACTTGAAAAGTCCTAGTAAATAAAGTTAAGCAATGAAAAAGTCCCGATGAGTAAAGCTAGGCAGATGAAGTCATGGTTGAGAATCAAGCATAAGCAAAGTCTTGATTGAGAACTAAACAAACAAGTTTAAGCATATGAAATTAACTATGAGCTAATTGTTTGACAAACAAGTCCAAGTGTGGAATCAGCAAACAAAGAGCTTCCAATTGACCAGGTATCTTAGATAGACGTTGCAGCCACATTAGCATGATTCAAGTGATCAGAGAGGCTCCAATCGATCAAGATGTGTCACATCAACAATAAAGAGGGGCTATATAAGAGCATCGAGGCAGAGCTTTTAATACACTCATTTTTCGAAATCTTTCTCTATACTCATGCTCTAGTGCTCTTGTGATTTCTGTGCTGCGACATCGACACGTTACAACCTACGCTTCATTTCTAATCAGCAACATCTAGAGTAATTTTTATATTTATTATGTTGCCTCACTTTTAATATTGTGCGTAATTTTTAGATTCTTTTTCTATAAGATTTCTCTATTAAGAGAAATTTAGAAATAAAAATAATATATTTATTATTGTTGCGTGTCTATTTTTTTTTGCCTTAATCAACTATGATTAACTTATATTTTTGATTCAACTGATAAATTGTTATATTAATATTTATTTCCCCTATATTATTACTCTGTTGATTTGTTATCTCTTTAAATATTAATTCGTAAAATTCGTAATACTATTCACCTCCTCTAGTGTCGAGTTCGATCTTATAGTCGATTTTCAACGATCACGAAATGCTCCGTTGGTTAACTCACCCCTTTTGCATGCACAAATATTGCTGGATAAAATTTCTCATAATTTATTCTCTTTTAAAAAGTATGGATGAATCATCCCGAAGAGATCACCTGAGATGACACTTTTATCTTTTTATCATAGAAAAATATTTTAATTAATATATCTATTTTATCTTTTTTTATAATAAACATCAATACATTTTTAAAATATGCTTTAATAAAAAGGAACAAAATGTTCGAGGGGCATTTTTAAAATGTACATAGCTCGTTAAGTTTCAAATTTCTCTGAGTCCAGCTCTACTAGAACTCATTCCCCGGGATTTGGTGGAGGGGCAAGGCATTCTCCAATCAAGGTTCCAGTCAATATTGTTGTCAGAAGGCCCAGAAATGTGCAAGTCACCTGCTGCTAATTTGGCAAGAGAAACAAAATTCTGAGAAGTTGCAAAGGGTAACAGAGTTTCTTCTTGCAGAGTCAACAAGTCTGAAATCAATCAAAGATTTGAACTACTTTCCGGAGGATACCATCCGTGGAAGCAAGCATTACAATGCTTTTGATGTAACTAAACAAATCTATGGGAGGAAAAACTAAAGGGGAGTTTATCATTAACTGGCTAATCCTCAGTACAAATTCCAGATTTTCTTTATTTGAGGATGAACGCAGTAGAAATACGTTCTCTGCTATTTTGATAGTCGGCGAGGCAGGTGTTGGAAAAACAACACTAGCTAAGGAAGTATACAAAGATCCCCTCATATGCAAATGTTTCAACTCAAGAGTCTGGCTTCACTTTACTGAGGAATCTGATCTGTAAGCTTATCAAAAATATTTTTTGTCTCTATAACTGGAAAATCATGTGATGGTAAAGAACCAGTTGATCTTCAAAGTGTCATGAAAGAAAAACTAAAGGGGAAAAAACTTTTGCTTGTGTTGGATGATCCTGAGGACCTGAATCCAAGACTATGGGAATACTTGCGAGCTCCCTTAGCTGGTGTTAGAATGGCTAAATTTATAATTACTTCCCGGACTGAGCTAGACGCTAGCAAATCAAGAGGAATCAAATCTTATCCATTGGGTTACTTGCATCTAGATCTGTCATGGGATTTATTCCAGCACTATGCATTTCGTGAAGATTCCAGTCACCCACCTGAGCTCATTAAAATCGGAAAATATATTGTTTAAAAGTGGAGGGGATTGCCTATAGCTGTGAAAACTCTTGGAAGCCTTCTTGGTTATCAAATGAAAACGTGGATATGGAAAAATGTTTTGGAGAGCGAATTGTGGAAATTACAAGAAAATGAAACTGACATTTCTCCAGCTCTTCAGTTGAGCTACTATCTATTGCCCACTTATTTAAAACCGTGTTTCCTCTACTGTTCTCTGTTTCCTAGGGGATATAAGTTCGACAAATATGAGTTAGTCAGATTGTGGATAGCACAAGGTTACATTCATCATGAAGATGAGGATGAGGATGAGGACGATCAAAGTCTGGAAATCGTTGGTTGTAATTACTTCCATGAGTTGCAGATGTTATCAATTTTTGACAGATCATGGGATGGCACATTCACAATCCATAACTTGCTATATGATGTGTCGAAGTATATGTCAAATGGAGAATGCTCTTCCTTGTCAGATGGGAAGATGTATACGGACTCAGGTAAAATTCGCCAGTTATACGTGACAAGTAGCAAGAGGACAAATGAACTCCACTCTTCTAATGAAAACTTGACATTGCAGTTATTATATAAAAGTTTAGGTGGTGTCTTACCTAATGATATTTTAACTATGGCATTGATCAAGTCCATTCAAGGCATACGGGTCTTAGAGTTGACACGCCATGGAGATTCTTCAATAGCTGAAACAATTCAGGAGAAAGCATTGGATAAACTTAATGCATCTTCAGTATCAAACCTAAGATTCATTCACCTGCGCTATCTTTGAATTTGTGATAGATTTATTGAAGTCCTTCCTGCAGCTGTGTCATCTTTACAACCTCCAGACACTGACCTTGGACAAATGTTTCAAGTTAAGAGAACTACCAAGAGACATAGGCGATCTTGCTAACCTACGGTACCTAGGACTTTCTGAAGCAAACATTGGAAAGTTGCCGAATACTGTTTGTTAATTGCAAAACCTTCAATCCTTGATAGTTGATTATTGCAGAAATCTGAAGGAGCTACCCCACACCATTGACAATCTTTTCAATCTTTGCCATCTTGGGCTTTGTGGAACGTCAGTCAAAAGGTTGCCTGAATCTGTACGTCACCTATCCAAACTACCAACACTAAAATTGGACCACTGCAAAATCCTAATGGAGTTGCCCAGTTCCTTAGGGAGCCTTGTGAACCTTCAACATGTTACGGCTTGTAACACAAAAATCACAAAACTACCCGAGTCCATTTGTTTACTGTCCAACCTGCTCACTTTAGATTTGGCTTACAGCAATCTTTCAGAGTTACCCAATGACATAGGTAACCTCTCCAACTTAAATCACCTTGCACTTTCATATACAAATATTTCTATTCTTCCAGTCTTTATGTCAATTGTCTAGCCTTCATACATTGAAGTTGAATGGTTGCACAAATCTTTCTCACCAAGTGGTATTGGAGCCTTGAAAAGATTAAGCCACCTGGTAATTTCTGGCATAGACATCAAACAGTTGCTTGCATCTGTATGCCAATTGTTTGACCTTGAAGTTCTTGAGACGGATGGCTGTAGAAGATTTTTCAGTTTACCTGTTGGCATTGGATATCTTACTAAACTGCGTCAGCTTAAGCTCTCGGATACAGAAATACAAGAGTTACCTGAATCAATAGATCAGCTATCTAACCTGCAAAATCTGGATCTGAATGGTTGCCAAAGGCTCTCCAAGTTACCTGAGAGTATTGGATATCTTTCAGAACTTAGTAATCTAGAAGTCACAGAGACAAAAATCAAGGCATTGCCTGCATCATTCTGTCGGCTTTCTAATCTGAAAGTGCTAAATCTGAATGGTAATTTGGATCTTCAAGAGTTCCCAGTGGCATTGAAAACCTTGCTAATTTGTCTCAACTTGAACTTTCTGAAGTTGACATTGAGTTATTTCCCAGATCCATTGTCAGATTGACTAACCTAGAGAAGTTGAGTTTTGAGCACAAGCAGAAACCATTTGAGAATTATCAGTTATAATCTTACTAAAGAAGACACTCAACTGTTGTGTTTCCCAACTTGAAAGTAGGAAACTGTAAACTTCCTTGTTTCTTGTGACAATTCAACCATTTTCTTTACAGGTGCAGTAGTTAATGGTGCTCCAGTTTAGCTGATAATTCAAACCGAAAAGGAGATTAACTGAGTTAGATTCACTTGCTGCGCAAGATTCAATATGTTCAACTAAATCATTTCTGCAGTTTCAATTCATTCATTACTTCCAATGCTTTTCACCTAGAGCAATCTAACAAACTATTTATCACCTTATATAAGGGAGATGAACGATGAAAAACTATTTCGTCGGCACATCCCTTTGTAACTGTCTCCGTCGTGCTTGAATTCAGGCTCTTAAAACCTCCTACTCCCAGGCGTATTCGGGTGGTCGGACAGAGAGAGTGTTTTCTCAGGACATAAGAAATCTCATTAAGCTCATGCAACGACCCCATAACTTCCTTATTGTACGCATTCGGGAAGAAATCCTTTCTTTCAGCTAGATATTTCCTGGTAGCTACAGTTACAAATGAGAGGAGAAATAAATCCCATTAACTCATGCAGCGGACCCATACATATTTCATTATAGCTACAATTATAGCTACAAGTCATAAGTGAGTGCGTCAATGTAGTCGAGTTGATAATCTTAAACAAAAAGTAAGATTCAAATTTCTTAAGATTCATAATTTTAGAAATAAATTTTCTCATTTAACAGGTCTCATTATTTATCATCTTCGATGGATCTTGATATGGATCGTGGAGGGATGCTTGGGTTGCCACACAGTCATCAGTGTCATACTTAAGATTTTAATGGTCTAAGTCCAACTTAATGCTCAATTTACTTGGATGAGCGGATTAGTAAGGGAAAGGAATTAGTTATGAAAAAATATCCTTGCGGGAAGAGAAGGAAAAAGAATATAATCCCTAGGAAAGAGAAAGGATCCCTCGTGAAGAAAGGAGGAAGAAGGGGAAATAGAAGAGAAACTCGGGAAGAGAAGACCGCGAGCAGCGAGCGTCTGTGCTCACGCTCGCAAGCGGCGAGGGACGGTCGCTCGCGAGTCACAAGCGACCGTGAGAGTGATCATGCTGTAAAGGAAAGAACCAAAAGGAACCACCTTAAACAACCATCTCCACCACAACTTAGAAGAGTTGTACATGAAAGAACCCACAGGCAGGCTCATGGCGCAACCACAGGCAGCACTTCAAATGCTCAGGAGATCCGGTAGCGGTGAGCTCCGTGATTCTTCCTCCTTAATCACTGGTCCAGTTGTCGGTTTCTGCAAATCCATTACCATTGGAGATTCGCATTCCGGAAATCTCCGATGGAATCTCCCCGAAAGCTGGTTGTTAGAGAGGTTAATCTACTCTAGGCCCGACGAGATGGTAGCGGCGCCGGCGTCTGGGAACTCACCAGTAAGGATATTGTCCTGGAGCTCAATCTGTGAGAGCTTTGGAAATCAAATGCACACTTCACTTCATTTAATTGTGAAAGAGAGAAAAAAATCATGAAGCATCCCAAAAAAATGTTGACAGAGTGATGAATTTAGAAAGCAAAGAGATGTGGGCAGCATAGCGAGCCGAGAACCCATAAAAATGGCATTGGCTTTCTGTGATGCCATTTTTGATTTGTGATCTTCTTCTTTTAGCATGATTTGGAGTGGATCTAACTCGACTTGTCTCGTCTCCAGAAACCCCAAAGTGGCGGGAAAATGAAGGTAGAAGAAGAAGAAATTATTGGATTTAATTATCTCTTAAGGTGATCTCACATGTGATTTAAGACTAGCGATACCGAAATTTGTTAAGTGATTTAACTTAAGTTATGAGGTTTCGGGTCATTGGATGTGGACCTCGCATGTGTAGAACTCTTTAGCCCGATCTGTTATCATCTATGGCTGATAACGGATTGATTATCTATATAAGGGGAGGTCCCCAAGGGTTTAAGATATCTATCTTGAGACTTCTCTTGGTTCCCCATTAGACCAAGAGTTTTTCGGCGCCGTCACGCTAATTCCCTTGGAAGGCTTCTCATATTGCTTCCGCTTTTTCTTCTTCCTCAAGGATCTCTCTTGGCGATGCTACAGGACAAAGATAGTGACTCTTCAATTAAGTTCTTTGTCACTTTTAGTTTATTCTTTTATGTTATGTCATGTTTAATTGATGAAATTAGATCCATGCTCATGTTCTTATTTTTTCTATTCAAATTTTTATTTCGATTATCTATAATTCATGCAGTCTAGGATTTTGCAAGAACTAACAATTGGTATCAGAGTCACGACTATGTTTCATCATTTTCATGGCAATACAGACAATTTTCCTTTGTCAATCAATTGTTATGCTAGATTAGGTTTTACTAGTATATACCACGTGTGATCGTTAAAAACTCTTAATATGAAAACCTAGGATAAGCTTGTTTTTCCAAGTTTTTTGTGTTTACGTGAATAACACGAAGAACGGTGAAAATCGCCCTAATTTTAGGTTAAAATCGCGATGGCTCAATCGATTGGCTTGGTCGGTCAATCGATTACCAAGCCAAAATTTGCGGATAGAATGATCGGGAATTGATTGGTTAATCGATCAAGTTGACACCAATGATTGGTGAATTTTATCAATCGATTGACACGATGTGATCGAATACGGGATTATTTTTCAATCGATTACTAGTTCGATTATAGCTACCTAATCGATTAGTGATTATCACCAATCGATTAATAGTTTTAAAATCAAACACAAAAATACTTGGAATCGATTAAAGTTACCGGAATCAATTGACAACTTTACCAATTGATTAACGGCTTTAAATCGTGATAAAATCGATTGGAATTTATCAGCCTAATCGATTGGAATTGATCAGCCTAATCGATTGGGGCTTTCAATTTATTAGGAATCTAATTCAATTGATTAACAACCTTAAAGTTACAATAGAATTAATTATCAATCGATTAGAATCGAAACACCAATCGATTAAAAATTTTAGTTCCACGAGAAACACTATTTTTGTCAATAAGAACTTCTAATCGATTAAGATTTAATTTCTAATCGATTAGGATTTGTATGCATCAGAATAAATATCATTAAATAATAATTCATGCATGAATGATTAAGAGTGAGATTAAATAATGATTCTGATTCTGATTGATTATTGAATTTCAAAGAAGTGTAAAGTTTTTAAGGATGAGTTTTATATATGATTATGTAATCATATATAGTAGGTTATTAAATTGATTGAGATAATTGATTGAGTGATATCAATCAATTGTCATAAGACATCAATCAATTAATAAGTCTAATTTTAAAGTTTTAAGGCTGATTAAGTATTTTTCAATACGGTTAAAGTTCTTAAGGTTTTCATGACTCTATCTACACAACGTACTACTAAGTTGAACTATTGTGTCGGACCAAAGGAAAACACTTTAGATAAGTTTAGTGCATTTTGTATTGGTAGACGAATATCTATATTAAAAGTAATCGACCTAAAGGAATATTACTTTTATGCCAGATATATGTTAAAAGTAGCCTACAACTATAGAACAAAATTTATTTTATTCAGATCATGCACAAAATATGTCGGCTCAAAGGAAGACATATTGTGTGGCAGATTAAAATTCTTGTAAGATATGAATCAATTTATAACTCATATAAAGTATTATATTATACGCACAATGGGTCGGCCCAAAGGAAGACACAATATGTAATCAATTAAAGTTTGAAATATATTAGAGAGTATCGCTAACAAATTATATTTTAGTCCACATAGTAAAATGCAATATTGTATTTGGTATCTCATAAAGAGTTTATTTATATGCATTTAAAATTTTTATTTTATTTGCATAATCTTATATTTTACTTATACATGTTCTTGACTTTAATTAAATTATCAGTTTACATTATTTATACTCTTTTAATTTCAGTGCAATCAATTACTGCCAGTATTAATAACATCCCTACATTAATTGGTTCAAATTTTGTTGAATGGAAAGAATATGTGATCGTAGTTTTAGGCTGCATGAACTTAGACTATGCATTAAGGAACGATCGTCCCACACCTCTGACTTGCTAGCACTATAGAGCAAAGCTGAATTTCACTTGTGGGAATGATCAAATTGCATGAGTCTAAGTATCATGAAGTTTTCCATACCAATACTAATAAAGGGCACAATAACTAAGGGAGAGGATGCTAGGAGTTTCCTGAACCAATTGACAGACCGATTCACCTCAAATGAAAAGGTCGAGACTACCACACTTCTTATGAAGTTGATAACCATGTGGTATACTGGTAAAGAAAATGTAAGAGAATACATTATGGAGATGTCTAATATAATGACAAGTCTGAAAACACTAAAACTGGATATGTCTGAGGGCATGTTAGTGCATTTCGTCTTGATATCTCTGCCTACACGGTTCACACCTTTTAAGATTTTATATAATACTCAAAAGAAAAAGTAGACATTGAATAAGCTTATTGGTCAATGTGTGCAAGAAGAGAGGAGACTAAAGATTGAGACATCTGAGAGTTCTCACTTAGCATCTAGTTCTCAAAGTGCGAGCAAGAAGAGAAAGATGATCAACAATAAAAGAAAGGGAAAACAAACTGCAGATTCTGGGGGCAATGATCATTAGGAGCACAAGATGCAGGATAAGGAGTCCACTTGTTTCTTTTGCAAAAGGAAAGGTCATATAATGAAAGACTGCCCCAAATATGTCAAATGACGTATAAAGAAGGGTAAATATCTTAATTTTGTTAATTCAAAAGTCAATTTAGCAATGTACCCACTGACACTTTGTGGATAGATTCTGGTGCTACTACTCACATAAGTGTCACTATGCAGTGTTATCTCAGGAGCCGACTTTCGCTTGATAATGAAAGATATATCTATATGGGAAATGAAAAGAAGGCTAAAGTAGAGTCGATTGGTATTTTTAGGCTTTGTTTAGGAACTAATTGTTGAGTAACCCGATGCAGTGTGTGCTTAACACGTTTTGCAAAACATGCACAGCGGAAGACATTAAATAGTAATAACAAAATAAAATAATTATTACATCACACATACCTCACGCATACAAGAATATATCTCATGCAGATATAATCAATAAAATAAAACTTTTAAGAATAACATTTACTCTAGGTATACCTTACGGATGATGCGTAAAAGAAAGATCATCAACTAGAGCGACATTGTCGAACCTCCCCTCTATTCGTATCCACGTCGAGCTCTTCAAGACAACTCCTTGAGCAACAAGTCTCGTCTCCAATCGGTACTAGCCAAACGCGGAGTGTTATGTTTGAGAGGTGTCCTGAGGCAATCGTCTTATGACTTGTACTATTTATTTGATAAATATATATTCACTATCTGAATGCATATTCTTTATGTGTTTGAATTGGTCTTAAACTCACTTACTGAATGTCCGCAATATGATTCATAGCATGAGAAAACTTGTGATTGGATCACAACTAGTGAGCGTCTCTACATG
>JBBUKS010000078.1:1181755-1198207 GCA_038050645.1 Hedychium gardnerianum | reverse complement strand
ATGTTCATGGTTTGTAGTTGTGGACATGTGTGTGACATACACCCTAGAAATTCATTGTTGCATAGTCTTGATCGAAGTTATGGACACGTGTGTGACGTGTGCCAGCATATTTTCATCATTATTATATTCATTTGATTGTAAATGTAACACGTGGGTGACGTGTGTTGTAGGTGATGTATTATGCTGGTGATTATAGTACATGTCTGATTTGTGCATGTAAACACGTGTGTGACATATACTACGATTCATATGTCTTGATGGATTTAGTTGTGTACATTACATAGATAGACATATGTGATGATGAGATCATTTGTATCCTACTCATCATGGTGATGCATATATGCTATCGATTATATCTCCCATTAGGTTGGTTGAGTGAGTCGTAGCATCATAGTGATGCATGTATGCTATCGATCAGGGCTCCCTTTAGGTGTGAGTTAGTCGTAGCATCATGGTGTTGCATGTATGCTATCGATCAGGGCTTCCTTAGGGTGTAAGCTAGTCGTAGCATCGCGGTGATGCATGTATGTTATCGATCAGGGCTCCCTGCAGGTGTGAGCTAGTCGTAGCATCACGGTTGCATGTATGCTAGCAATCAGGGCTCCCTTCGGGTGTGAGCTAGTTGTAGCATCATAGTTGCATGTGTGCTAGCGATCAGAGCTCCTTTTGGGTGTGAGTTAGTCGTCGTAGCATTGCGGTGATGCATGTATGTTATCGATCAGGGCTCCTTGTAGGTGTGAGCTAGTCGTAGCATCACAGTTGCATGTATGATAGCAATCAGGGCTCCCTTCGGGTGTGAGCTAGTTGTAGCATCGCAGTTGCATGTGTGCTAGCAATCAGGGCTCCTTTTGGGTGTGAGCTAGTCGTAGCATCGTGGTTGCATGTATGCTATCGATCAGGGCTTCCTTCAGGTGTGAGCTAGTCGTAGCATCGCGGTTGCATGTATGCTATTGATCAGGGCTCCCTTCGGGTGTGAGCTAGTCGTAGCATCACAGAGATGCATGTGCTATCAATCAGAGCTCCCTTCGGGTGTGAGCTAGTCGTGGACATGCTATTATTTGGGTTGTTATACTCTTGGATGCCCACGAGGTCATACGTAGTAGAGAGTTTTTCCCACAGCCCATAGCTAGATAGCTACCTCCTGTCTGCCCACAAGGTCATTCGTGGTAGAGAGTTTCATATTTCAAACTGCCCATGAGTATCCATGGCAAAGCATTTCTCCCGCAGTCCACAACTGACGAGTTGGGTGTCTTGGTCATTTGTATACCCTGTGGTGGAGTTTTGCTCCCATATACGAGACATAATACTATTACTTGTACCGATATATGCATATGAGATGTTGTACTTATATTGATTATTGATGATACATGCGTGTAAGAGGTTGTACCCATGTTGTTTATTACTGACACTACTCATGGTGGCAAAAGGTGAAACCATCACCTCGGCAGCCCCTCCAGGGTGGCTCCCCACTATCTAGAAGGGAGATAAATCATGGGTGGCTACTAGCCTTTGAACAGTGACCATTGCATGGAGGAGGACAGGAACCTGACAAGCATTATGCTGCCAAGGATTGACCTCTAGACCTTTTGGTGGCAAAGCTCCATGCAATAGCCATCTATTCATCCCGTGGGGACATTGAACCCGACGTGAATCGAACAAGACTGACACTACTCATGATACTATGTGCAGTCGAGTAGAGTGCTTGTGTAGTAGAGGCATACATGTGTCATCATTCGATGGTGAGTATATTCCTCCTTTGAGATTGTATACCTTTGAATCCCTATATACTTTATTGTTCATGCACTATCTTCTTATACCCACTGAGTATCTCTTTTGTACTCACCACCCCTGCCTTCTATTATTGTTTCTAGGCTAGCATGTATTTGTTGATTGGGTCACTTGGAGGATATTTGCCTGCGCCATCCTATTCGCATCGAGCTACGATTTTTTCTCCTTTCCGCTTTGGTTTGTTTTTCTTTCGTATTTATTTATTGTACTGGTGTTGTCATAATTAAGTCGTATCTGGACTTTTGGTTTTCTTTGGTTATATATTTAGTGTCTTAAGCAGGGTTCGCAGTTATGTCTTTGGAATTTCATGGTCGAGTAGACCTTATATTTTCTTACCCTGTTTGGTTTATATTACCTATACTGCGTGGTTGTGTTTTGTTATGAATTTTGTTAACTCATATCATGTTGTATTTGTGATTGTCACTGGGGGGTATCGTCCGTCTTGATAGACATGTGTACCTTCGGGGCGTGACCCTCTATCCACTGATGCGATTAATGACATTTATTATGATGTCGTCGGTGGAAGGAAGAAGACCTCCCTTTATAGCTTTAGCTTCCAAGCCAAACTTGTCTTCGATCATATGAGGGCTCCTTTTGGGATCAGGGGTCATCCTAGTTCCTCGTCATCTAGTGAGGTACAAGCGTTGCGACAAGAAAATCAAGAATTGAGGGCTCGAGTCGTGACATTGGAGCAGTCGATGGTTGCTCGGGACGCCATAGCTGAGGAGATGTATCACCATATGTGTATCGTGGCAGCTCAATTCACTTCGACCGCAGCCGATTCATTTTGAATCCAGGATACCGAGGATCCCGACGATACCTGATAAATAGCTCATTTTGAGGTGTTATCATATAACTTAGTTTTTTGTTTATCTTTGTGTTTCAATGAAAAATATTGCTATTACTTTTTCAATTATAGACCTCTCTAATTATATTATATTTTTTCTTGATACATTTCAGTCGATGATATTTCTATCACCATCTATAGATATTCAAATTTTTTGAATTAAGGTATGTTTTTTTAAAAAATATATATATAATTTGTGTTTATTAGTTTATTTCTTTTTATGATAAGTAGTTATCTTTTATATAATTTAACTCCAAAAATTATTGTTATATTCATAACCTATCATATCTTATTTTCTGTAGGATTGAAGATGATTTTGTATTAGATTTTGTTTTCGATGTTTTATATTGGATGTTATATCGTTTGTTATGTTCGGATTGGATAGAATTGAATTTTATTATTGTTTGTCATATTTTGGATGTTGTGTTTGGATTGTATTGTTAGACTTGTTTATTATATTTGGATTAGATGTTGTGGTGTTTAGTTTTGTAATATAAATATTGTGTTATTTAATTCTATAATGTAAACGTGTTGTGATAACCATCATTTGTGACGGTTTATTGATTGTTATACTTTATGTAAATAGGGAAAATGCTACAGAGAGGTTCTACCAAAAATTTGTCAGATTTAGCAACGGATATTTATAATTCCGTCGCTATTTATCTTAAAAATAGTGATGGAATTATAAAGTTTCGTCATTAATAGCGATGAAATTATAAATTTTCGTTATTATTTTTATGATAAATAGCGACGATAATTTATATTTATATCGCTATTTTTACAATACGTAGCGACGGAAACCTTAATTTTACGTCGCTAATCTTAAACTAGTTAGACAGAAAAATTATTTGAGATTAGCGATGGAATTTATATTTTCATCGGTAATTAGCGACGAAAATATAAATTATCTATCACTAAATTTAAGATAATTACACAGTAAAGTAATAGAAGTCAGCAACCAGAGACGGATCCAAAGAGGGGCGGTCCTAGGCTATAGCCCAACCTTATGGTTGAAAACTTATGGAATTGGATTGAGAGAACAAGAGGTTGCCGCAATATCTACTTCATTTTTGCTCAACATCTGCTGTCATCCAAGAAATAGCCAAAGTGAGAGAAAAAAATGATTTTCCGAACATTAACTAAATAAAAAAAAAACCTATTTTTTTCCTTTTCTATTTCCACCAGCTGAACCCACGTAAACCTTAGTAGCGTTCTCAAGCCCGGTGATGGTTCGTTGAAGGGAAGAATCAAAATCCGAATAAACAACTCGACCAAGAGGCTTTGGGTGGCCACCGATAGACAAATCCAATGTTCTTCCTACCGAACTCTATAAAATGAGGAAGAATCGCCCATCGCTAGCTTTATATGTCGGTTCCGTTGCTTTTCCTTCGGCATCAAGCACTGCTGGTGATAAAACGAAGGGATGTGAAGAAAGAGCAACGGTGTCGGGCGCTACTGGTGATAAAGTGGAGGGATGTAAAGGAAAAGCAACGGTGTTAGGCGCTGCTTTAATATAATTTTTAATTATGACCAAATATATTTTTACTGTTGAATCTATTTTAAACCAAATGAATGTAAGCTCGTGTTGTGGAGTACACCCTTTCATATTCTTTGTTAATATTTATATATAATTATTATATACATATAATTTTGATAATAATATATAATTTATTATATTAAATTCAAAGTTCCTTTAATTTTAATTTCTACATCCATCCCTGATAATGAATTAAGGAATTGATAAGTGGTCAATCCAATCCGGTGGAAAAGAAAGAGAATTAGGATGGACGGAAGTGGAATCGAGAAGATTTGCTATCCAATCGATTGTTAAGGACAAAAAGTTTCTAAGGTACGTTTTGATTTGGTGTCGATAATTTTCTATTCGCTTAAATACAATGCAGCATCAATAATTATTGTCTTAATAAAATAAATATATATATCCGCTCGAGCATGATCTCGCATCTCGTGGACTGATTATCTCTACTTCACCGTCAACGACACACTTTCTAATGTCGACGTCAATGATCAGGCCTTCTGTCATGACCCCTAAATTTTTAACGTTAACAAATTAGATATAGTTATTGATAAACTAATTTAACATTTTCATAAATAATAAAAAAAATATATTCAATAAAATTTAAAATTTGGTGAAATATATAAAAAAAACTGAGATGGTAAGTTATCATTGGTAATATACTCATGCTAAGTGAATTCGGATCTCTTCTACGACGTCCTCGGTGGACTCGGCTAATTAGATCGATCCAGTTCACTTTTAATTTTTGAATTCGTCCATGTCAGCGATAAAATTTATATTCCGTCATTAATGTACGATAGCGATCTAAAAAATGGAGACGAAAAGATTCAATCACTAATCGATCATTAATTATAATTAGTGATCAATTAAATAATTTCATTGCTAAATATAGAATCTTTTGTAGCGGAGTGTTTGACAAAATGTATCAACGATCAGTTGGAAAGACAAACAAGGGTGCATAGGCAAATTTGTTCAAGGATTACAAGAGCCAAATGAGTGGCACTGGCCTAAAAAAAATATAACAGAGGAGGATAAGGTGCAGTAACTGTCAAGTGACGTAGGCTCAATCCAGAAGCTTTTATCTTATTATAATTAATTTAATTTTATGAAAAAAAATTATTAATTATCAAAATAAATTAAAAAATACTCACGATAAATAATATAGAAATTCAATATCTCATAATTATATATTTTATTTGGAAAAAAAAATCTTAGAAATATATTATAATTAAATATTGAATCATGAATATTTAAATAATAATTTAATATTTTTTTACTGCATCATAACCCCCGAATAATCAAGCTTCTTTAAATTTGATAAATAGTGGAGATCACTATTGTTGAAATTTTTTCTATATGAAATATGTGAATTCCTAAAAATTCATTATCTAAATAGATAAGGATATAAACTAGCCAACCCGAGTTTAGTTACATTTAAGCTTATTTATTTATTGAGCTTATTCGAAACTATCTATTAAAAATCGTATGAAGCTCGAATCCAGCTTGAACTTTTTTTTTGAGCTCAAATAAAAATATTACTATCCTTATAAATTAGTTAAACATTTATTAATTCATAAAATATATCATTTTTATTTTTGACATATTATGAATACTTTTTTAATTATATGTATTTAAATAAATATTAAAAATTAAATTTATAATTAAATTTTATTCAAATTAATAAATAAATTTATTCATAAATTTTCTTCATGAATTAAGTTTGTGAACATTAATGAATTATATTTATTAGTGTTCAAATTTATTTATTTATATTTTTTTATTATTAAACAAATAAAAATTTATTGAACTAAATAGAGTTTGTTTATATTTTTTTTATGAACGTCCAATTCATTTAAGCTTTATGAACAAAATTTAAAATCTTAGAAAGGGGTACCAAAGGAGTTGTAATCTAGAGAATTTTCTTTTCCTTCGATTACTTGTCCAAACAAAATTCTATATATATTATAATATAGAATTTTTATTTATGAGTAATATTTATCTTTTACATAATACAACAAAATATTAATTATACAATCATCGTTTGAAATAAAAAAAAAATGCATGAAATAATAAAATATCAAGGAAACATTCCTTTCATGCGAGCCGGATGAAGCTAACCAACTACTTGAATGATTATTTTTTTCATCTTAACCTAAAGTGCAATTGAAATATCCTTTTGTAAAACAAGGACCATCTACGAAGCCTCCAACAAAATATAGCTCTAAAGAAAAACATGACTATTGTGAGTCATGTGATGCCCGTTATATCTTAAGATAGTGATCCTCTTCTCGATCAATAGGTGGCTCTTTTTCACGAAGAATTAAATATTTAAATTATCAAAAAAATAAAAATAAAAATAATGCACGCCAACAAAATTGATGCATTTGGCATTAGTCCAATTCTTGATTTGATATATCTATTACTCTACATTGCGAGTGTTTGGCGACATGAATACCCCATTTCGATATCTAGAGTGCTTGACAATCCGAACACCTCGTCTCAGCATCCTAAGTGCTTAGTAGTCTGAGCAACTTGACTTGGCAATTGAGTCCTATGCAAGACGCCTTCCAAGTTTCATACTCAACTCACTCCATTTTATTTCTAAAGTTATGAAATGATAGAATGCGATCATCATTCTCCTAAAATAGTTTTTCCACCTTAAATTGATTCATTCAAAAATAATTTGTTCCAAATATATTATGAACCAGAAATTAACATTACAAATGATTGGGATTAACCTTTGTTATATTGAGACTTTGCTACTTGTATGAATCCTAAATTTTTTGATAAGCACAAGCTTCCATCGTTTATTAGTTCTAGAAAATTTAGAGAATTTTAGATTAAAGAGCTAAACATGATAAAGATTTGATATAGATGAAGAAATATGTTTATATAACATTCGTTACATGAATAACTTTTTACATATAATGACTATGCAAAGATTTAGCATGAAGGATATAGAAGTTGATAATATGCAATGTTTGTCAAATATAAAAAAGTTGCATGTTGAAATAGTGGTACTTTGTTGAGTATCAATGTATTTTACAAGTAGAGAAAGGTTTATCCAAATAATTATTTACGTTTCTTTGAAAAATAATAACTATTTGCAAAAATACAAGCCTTTTAAGAAAATCCAGTGCAAGATCACTGAGACGGAGAAACTGAAGCTCAACTCAGCTCACCAATCTTCTCCCAGTGATTATAAATGGGGGGAAAAACTATATATAGAACACGGCATACAGCATCAGTAAGACCATCCATCCTTCAACCATCTATGAGCCTTCTCAGTGCAAGCTAATCCTGAAATTGTTGAATAAAGAGAAGAATAATGGATCTTTGCTTCAATAGCAAGTAGCTTGAGAAAATTTAACCATACGGAAGCAACTAAATAGATGCTGCAATTGTCGCATTACTTGTCATTAAGAACATAAGTTTGACTAGCAGAATGAACTTGACTACGTAAGCCGACTTTCATTCTTTTTTACGAAGACGAATAAGTCTTACTTGAGTGTAGAAAGTTCTGATGTCTTTGAGATTGTGTAGTTAGTTTGAAATGAAGAGTTCTGATGTGTGAAAGAATCTGTTCAAACAATTGATGAAATTTCAGGCCTACAGTTTTTGTCTTCTATTGCATAAACTTGTGTGTTATAGGCAAAAAGTTCAAAGGATTTTGACTACCGAAGAATAGTTTTAAGATATGCACGGCATTTCAAGGAAAAAATGGGTTTTTTTTAATCCCTTAATTATGGGAGACATGTGCATGTGAAAATATGGGTGCTCTATAGCAAACAAAAGAAACAAAGCACATCAGTAGGATCATGCTTCATTATCAAGCTTCCTGAAAGGTCATCTGCATCTGTCTCGCTAAGATTTCATATTTGCAATAGGTGGATCCTACTGCCAAAGGAAAAGAACAGAGTAACATCATACCTACAAATATGTGGCTCAACCTAAAATCCAGATCTAACTTCTCTAATTTCCCAAATCTCCTTTGGTACAATAAGTTAGACACGCTTCCTTAAAATTATTAGCAACTTTGGTTATTACAATCAATATTTCTAGGTAGCGAGTCAATCACAGTTAACTTGTGTTTTGTCCTTAAATAAATAGAAACAATAGAAATTTGGCTTGAGCAAGATCATCTCTTCATTGCATTGAACTTTCTTCAAAAATGGTAACATATTAAAAAATTGTTTAAGATATGCACATTCACTTCATATGAGAAAAAAAAAAGTTATATGTTCATTTACGTAAGTTGCACTAAACCAAACAAAAAAGTTACAATCTACCTATTTATGCAGTTGTTTAGGTTTGATATGCAGTTAGGTGACCTGTGCAAAGTAGAGTATCACTGTCATATTCAATAATCAATGTATTAATTTGTTATATTTAAGATAAACAAAAATGTTCGTTAGAAAGCTCTTAAATATATCCTCAGTCAGCATGGAAAAGGATTTAGGAAAGAATGGCAATCAATGTTAAGATTAATGGTTATCTTGACAAGACACCTAATCCTATAAAAGACATCTTGAAATTCATTATGCTAATTCCTGTAACACATCTGTAGAGAATAGCCTTAATTATTGTAAGAGTTAAAAGGAAAAAAAGCATTGATTAATTCTGGAATTGCCAAGAATTAACAAGTTTCAAGACAAGACCTATCGACATATTTCAATAAAAGTTTCATTTCCACTACAAGTTTTATTACCACAGGTCAGTTTGATCAAGAACGCTCGAAGAACAAATTCTTGTTAACAACAAACAATTTCTGATTCAAATATCCTTTCATCCTACAGGAAATAGAGCTGCAAAATTCAAATAATAGGATGGAAGACTTGTTCTAAGCTTCACATGTTAATCATCAGAGAGAAAAAGTGATTGCAGAAATATAGGAACGAGGTTCAACAAAACAAACCATATTCTTAAAGGAAAGAAGCATGGATTCAGCAAACAAAGATAAGAAGTAAAGAAGTGGCAGATATTTGAAGCAGAGCGACGGAGAGCATACCATCTGAACAAGTAGAAGCGACACGAGGGGAGAGTCCCATGGCTCACCCCATGCTTTAAGCTCACCGGGCCGCACCCCACTCGGATTGGCACCTTCCCGGTGCTAGCACCGACCACCCGAAGCCCCACCCTCGTTCTCAGACTTAGACCGAGCTTCACCTCCTTGCTCCTGAACCCCGCTTGGATCCTCCCCCCGGCAATCTCGTCCACTGCCACCGATTTGGCCGCCGTCAAAAAGCGCACGATCGTCCGATTTCTTCTGCCCTGCTCGAACCCCGCGACCTTTGCCATTCCCACGTCTACGTCTCCGTCATCGTCGACCACCTTCACCCGCGCCTCCCCCTCCCCGTACTCAAGAATAATCTTGCCGTTAGGGTTCGAAATGCGGATCCCGACAGCGGTGGCCGCGTCGAGGAAAGTGCCGTCGGGCCGGGAGGTGACTCGGAGGCGGGTGGCGTTGAGCAACTCGAGGCGGAAGGAGGGAAACCGCGGCTGAAACCAGAGGTAGGCGAGCCCGGCGGCGACCGCGATGAGCGCGGCCAAGACGAGGACCACTGCGGAGGCCCAGCAGAAGAACCGGCAGCAGCAGGAGCGCCGAGAACGTTGGTTGCGGGGCAGCGCCTTCCCGGGCTGGCGGAAAGATGGGGGCAGCGGCCGCCGCCTGGGAGGCGGCTTCGGAACGCTCAGGGGTGGCGCCTGTGGGTCGCGATAACCAGGCGGCTTCTGGAGCGCCGGCTTTGAGTTAGGCTTCCCCTCCGCCATTTACTCAAATTTATATACTAATCCACTATTCCTCTTCCACCCAGATTTCTCAAAAACTAAAAGAGAAAAATCAAAGGATTATCGGTAAAATCGATGAAGTGAGATTCGCCGGAATTGAGATAGGCAACGGCGACGCCGGCGAGAAGGGAGCAGAGACGAGTCCTCTCTCAAGATGTTCTCCGAGGATTGCAGGCAGGAAATGCCTCGAGATTCGTGAGGTCACGCCATCGCCGAGATCGGACGGAGGAGCAGGTCCGTGGGGGTTCGAGCGAATTGAGATAAGAGTGAGGAGTGGCGGTGGACAGCAGAGACGAGTGTGCGTCTTAAAACGAACGCGCAGCACGGGGGGAGATGCTGACGTGGCAACACGACAATGGTTTCAACGGATGGGGCTCGAGCCCAGTATGGTGGCGAAGGCCATTAATTAGCGACTTAAATTTGAATAATTTTATTGTGATATATATATATATATAAAAGGCATAGTTCTCATAGGTAATTAATTCTGGTCATATTTTTTCATGAAAAAAAAAATAATATACGTATTAGTTTTGGAATAACGGACGACTCAAGCTCAATATCTTTTAATTACATATTTAATTTTTTAAAAAAAATCATATAAATATATTATAATTGAGGATTAAATCATGAGTATTTAAATAATAATCTGATTACATCATAATTCCGAGTCATATTTTTTTTCACGAACAGTTTGGAAACATAAAAGAAATTGAGGGAAATAATATTGTAAATGAAAAAAACAATATTACCTTTCTTATTTTTGCATTATCTTTCTTTTATTTATTTTCATTCCTCGTATTGATTTTAAAATAAAAATAAAAATACTAAAATAACCACATAGCTAGTTGTACTTAACTTTGGTTGGTGTCATGTTTAGCATAACCCATGATTTAATTATGCCAAGTTTGACATGTGGATCAAGCCACCTCCAACCCTAAATTAGATTTGAACTTAACCTAACTCTTATCAGACCATGACACATCCCAGACGCGATGAGGTTGAGTCAAATCATATGTAATCCCACCAACCAGAGGCAAAGTCACCCTTGGGCTAGGATGGGTTCTAACCCCACCTAAAAATTTAATAATTTAGATTTTTTTTTCATCCCCGCCATTGGTCATTATCATCAGCTCCCTCCCCCTTCCAATTTTTAGGCGATTGTCGCCAAAAAATTATCGAAAAGGGGTGTTTAATCCTAACCTAGGTCCTATTGCATCGATTTGTGACTTGAATCGAAATATTTGAGCAAAAAATGGTGAAAACAAATCATAGTTCACGCAGGTCATACATGAGTTGTTCTCCTTCAATTTCTGTCATTTCGCCGATGATTTCCTAGAGTTTAGGTCATGGGTTGTGTGTATTTGAATCCTAGGAAGATTTTCGACCAAACTTAGTCGTGATCGTTGTCTCTCCTTTCAAGTTTTCGACAGCAATTTGGGCAAAACCACTACGTGACCACCTTACTCCGATCCAAATCGATTTTGATTTATTTTTGAGGAATTTTCAACTCAAATCCAAATCCTTGATTTGGATTTTCAGGCTGTTGATTGTTAGAAATTTTGCCCGTCGGATTTAGTTGCAATTTTGGAAGTTTTGAAGCTCGTTTCAATTTGTATTGATTGATTTGCAGGCTGCCTCAAGTGAAAATTTTATCCATTTGATTTAGTTCGATTTTTGACTCATATATCATACTAACAGTGGCGTAGCCAGGATTTTAAACTAGGGGGCGATTTTCAAAAATTTCAAATATTAGTATAGGTCGATTTTCACAATCTAAAACTAAATTTCGAATATAAGGAGCTGAAAACGAACTTAAATTCAAAAATTTCGACCTTAAACCCTGAGTTCTAGTTGAAACAATGATATGTCGATCTCCAGAGCTTATCTATGACTCAAAATCGAAAAATCATTTGTGATCTTGCTTCCATGTAATATTTAGAATTTCTATATATGAGACATTCATTCCAATCTAAATAATCATCCTAACTAACAACCTAATAAAATAAAGTTTATACATTACAACTCTCCTTCCCTCCTTCAATTAATGAAATAGGCCCTCGGGGCTACGATGTAGAGGAAGGGAATCAAGTTATCACCCAGACACCCACGGTTCGATCCCTAGCTACGACGCATTTGCAGTGTTTTTTTCTCCAAATGGGGCGCGCAACCACAGGATGCTAGGCTTCTGGGCCGGCCACCGCGAGCGCTTCCCGACTTATCCTAGCGATTGGTGAAAAACTTTCGTGGGGCCGGGCCGGTAGCCCCAGGTTCGGTGTTACCTAGTTCATAATTTTTTTCAATTAATGAAATAGAAAAGAAGAAAGGAACAATTTACTCCTCTTATTGTTGTTGTGGTTGGACAAAGGGGAAAAAGAGTTGCTTGTAAATGATTGCTCACTGAAAAAAAAAGAAGGAAGACCATTGCTTTTAAGAAAAATAGAGAAGAGAAGATACTTCGTTAGCAAACTTGACTAGCTTCAATGAGCTCGACAACAACACAAAAAGAGTAAGGCAAGATAAAACAGAGTTATTCTTGTGGTGCCAACAAAACCCTAGAAAACACGAGAAGAGGAAGAAGAGGGCAGCAACTGATGTTGCTTTTCTTACTTGCTAGAGAAGAGAAAAGAGAAGAAAAGAGAACTCTTGTACTTGAGAAGTAGAGAAGAAAAAAATTACAGGTTTACTGTCATTGGTGAAGAGAAGGAGAAAAAGAAAATGGGGAAGAAGAGGAAGGAAAAAATAAAAGAGAAAAATGAGCGAAGGCACGACGGTGGTGTACGACACAGTGAGGGTTGTAGTGTACATAGGGAGAAAAGAGAGAAAAAAAAATGAAAGAGAAAGTTTTCTTAAAAATATCATAATTCGTTTTAAACCGATCGGACTCGTTTAAACCTTAAATTTGGTTAGGTCATAACTTGATTAAATCAATCCCAGTTTGAGCCAACGTAATTATTATCTCCATGCCTACTCGTTGGATTTAATTTGAACTTGATCCAATTTTAATTTAAGATACTCACTTCATGTTCTATGATTTAATTTATTCATTTATTATTATATATTTTATTTTTAAAATTTAATATCTAACGTTCCAAGTCGTGATATTTTTCTAGTAAAAGTGGTACCAATGAATAGCTTAGGTCAAGGGCTTTCGAAATATGTGATCGATTTTAATTTTTCGATGACGAACGGTGGTGAATTGACTGGTCAAAGTAGCGATAGTGATGAGAGCTTTTCAAATATATATACTATTATTTATTTATTTTTAATCCTAAAGGGGGCAGTCATACCCTCTCCTCTCAACGTTGCTACACCACTACATACTAATATTATTTATTGGTTGATTTATTATTATAGGTTTTGAAATTGTGCAACTTTGAGATAAAATTCGATAATTCTAAAATTATATCGAATATTTAGTTATCATTATTTGAGTTGTGATAATATTGAGCGATGATGTTTATTTGAGATACTTCATATGAAAGCTCGTTATAAATATATTACAGGTCATTATTGTCAACAAAATGACTCAATCATAATTAAGGATCATTATCGATTTGATATATTTACTACTGCAATAAATTTTTTAAGTTGAAAAACTTAATAGTAGATTCAAGGATGAGACAATTGAATGCCCCCGGGCTACAGTGCAACAATGAAGTGCTTCTGCAGTTAACCAGACACCCACGGATTGATTCCTCGCCGCAGCGCACTGCAAATTAATTTTCTCCTGTAGAAAGACAACCCTAGGACAATGGGTGAGGAGAGACGCGTCTTTCGCACTTTCAAATTTATCCTAATGGCCGATAAAAAATTTCATGAAACAGAATCGATCACCTCGAAGAATTATTTATATATTTTTAAATTAATTAATTTATTATATCAATTATAATCGACAATCAACTTCAGATAATATTAAATCTTAGCTATGACCTTGCTACCAATCCTATAGCCATCTCTCCTTTTCGACATATATATATTTTTTAATCATAATAGATTGCTCTTGATTTCCATCATTAATAGTAGATTCCAACCCTATTGCCCCTTCATTTTTCATTATAAAATATTTTTAAAACATGATTCCATGGTTAGATTTTAACATGTACGTTGGATGCATGCAAAAGATTGATACTAAACCTCAAATTAATGAGAATTTAAGAAAGATTCGCATAATTTTTAAAAATAAACAATGTAATAATACATGAAATAAGAGATGGTTTGGTGATTAGCTATAATGTTGCACGAACGTCTTTTCTTGGGTGAGCTGGACATGTTAACTTCCATTATACTAATTAATACTGCTACTAATTAAGACAGGTTTGAATATATTTCGGCTCAGAAATAGGACTTTAATGGCTCAAAAAAAAACCAAAACTCAAACAAAGAAGAAATTAAGTTGACAAAGGTCTGCTACAGTGACCAAGCTGATACAAAGTTTATGAAGTTCTGGCGAAGAAAAGAATGATTCAGTCGTAGAGTCGGCGAAATCATCTTCTTGTTTGTCTGCTCACAACCTCTTATTGTTTCATTTATCTTCCTTCAAGCTTTTCTAACTGACAGAGGAAAGAGAAGCGTAGGGCCTCATTGTTAAGGTGCATAGGATGGCAAGTCCACCTCATCCATCTTTTTCTTTTTCCACTAACATGGATCCTGTGTAAGCTAGGAGAAGAGTATGCAGAGAAGGAGAGATGGCCAGCCGGTGACTAATTTGGAAGGTAGACGATCTTTCCTTTTGATTCGTATATGCAGACCGATCTTTAGAATATGCGTTCATGGAAATGCAGTATTATCCTTGAGATTATAGTGAATAACAATTTAATAATCCTGATATAGGAGAATGAATCATAAACATCATGAGGGTTAATTAGAATTTTGGTTGCGAAAATGGAGTGGAGAGGGTTTGGCGTTTGAAGAACCATTTGCCTGATCACTACATATGCATGCACGGCTCTGCTAGCTTTGCAGTCCTTATCCTTTTGTTATGGTGTCAAAATCTTGAGCTTATCTCAAGCTGATGAAGGAAAGCAATGGGTTAATGATTGATGATGTTTTTGTTTCATTTACTTTCTTCTTATATTTGACCTTTTGGACTTACTTTAATTTTGTGAGGAGGTTTGATTTGGCTTATTATCATCAATAATGTTCTGTGTGGAATATTATCACAAATGTGAGATGATCTCAATAATGGATTTTTTTTGTTTGTTTGTTTATTTGTGCAGTGTGAAAAGGGGTAGACTTCATTGTTTAAATATTGTTAAAAGTCACTTTCTCTTGTGGTTGTTCATTGTTAGAATGCACATTCTTGTGAGCATGCAGTGGTTCTTTAGTATTTGTATTTATAATATTCTATTAATTGTTTATTGAGGTATTTCTTGGATTAAAAACGAAGTAATTTGAGGAAATTACAACTATATGCTTTATTCTTTGGTTAAATGGAGTAATGAAATTCATTTTAAAAAATGGCAATGTATTGGGGCTGTCGGTCGAGCCACGACCGCATGAGGGATGTTAGTCGTGAACATCAGAGGTGACCTCGCACGAGCGGGACCGCAAGCCACGACCACATGAGGGATGTCAGTCGTGACCGCGCGGGGCCGCAAGCCATAACCGCATGAGGGATGTCAACTGTGACCACGCGAGGTGACCTCATGTGCGCGGGGCCACAAACCTCAATCGCATGAGGGATGTCAGCCATGACCGTGCTGGGCCACTTGCCGCAACCTCACGAGGTCGCCGTGTCGTGTGTGCAGGGATGCTAACCGTGGTGGCGTTGTATCACTGTCCGTTACGAATTGGATTGGAGAAATTTGACTGCTGAGCAAGTTAGCACACTATGTAAATTTTCTTGATTTACTTCTCATATTCAATGAAGTTGTAGATATATAATTACTGAAGTAGATCCACGTGAAGTAAAAGGATACTATTTTACTTCGTCTTATCACCATAGTCATATCTATGAAAAACCTGAAGTCTTTGTCTGGTTCAAGAAGGCAAAACCAGTTCGGAGTTAGACTGATGCTGAAGTAAAAAATGTCTTTTACTTTGTTGGTTTTGTAAAATGCTGAAGTAATAGATGATATGTAACTTCACAGTTTACATTGATTGTTGAAGTAAAAAAAACATCTATTACTTCGTTTGTTTTGTAAAGTGTCGAAGTAATAGATGATATTTAACTTCACAGTTTTACTTTGTTGGTTTTGTAAAGTGTCGAAGTAATAGATAATATGTAACTTTACGGTTTATAATGATTACCGAAGTTATATATTCTATAACTTCGCTATAATTTGTATTTGTCGAAGTATTTGGTATTATGTTACTTCACAGTTTATATTTATTGATGAAGTAATTGATTAATAAATTATCCATATAATCAAAAAAATATATCCACAAAATCAAAAATATATTCACAAGTTTATATCGAACGATCCACAAATTTATCCACAATTATCCATAAGTATAACCAAAAAACATATCCACAAAATCAAAAGTGTATCCACAT
>JBBUKS010000078.1:1158242-1176014 GCA_038050645.1 Hedychium gardnerianum | reverse complement strand
TTGTTTGAAGATCTCTTGACAAGTTAAGTGACTATACAAATAGCTGGCCTTCCCAACGCTCTCACACATGCAACAGGCTCAACCACAATATTATAAGAACTGATCCCAAAACGTATAATAAACTTGCTAGGTAGCTTTGCCCTTGTAGTTCTTTTTAATTTTAATTTTAGTTTTTTTTGACAAAAAATCAAAAGAATACCCTTTTTATTGAAATCGTTAAAATGACACCCCTCTTTTCATTAATGATCGAAAGGGCGCCTCACTTTGTCCCCTGTGATATAATGCAACGACAAAGCGCTTTTATAATTAATTAGATATCCATTAATCAATTTTTAACTATGGCGCACTATGAAATTAATTTTTCTAATAGAAAGATAATCTTAGAATATTGGTTGTGGAGTGACGAGTCGTTCGTTCTTTTAAATTTATTCTGATGGTCGATGAAAAAATTACGTGGACCGAATCGACCACTTCTAGAATTAATTAATTTGAAGAATTAGATATCTAGATTAAAAAAAATGTCTCACTTCAACTTTGATTTATGAAATTATCTTTTTACTCGACTAGTCCGAATTCATAGAACTCAATCATCTATGCATATTTTATAATAACTATCATTCATAACTACTATAATATATTGCGGACCAATACCTTTACACATGTTTTTTTTTTATAATACAAGTACTCAACTCTGACGATCTAATTAATCCGGGAGACGACCAACTCAGTCTTATACAAATTTTTCACCGGCCACCAAGGTAAATTGAGAAGTGCTCGCGGTTGTCCATGGAGAGTAGCCAGCGTTCTTAGATCCGCAGTACACTATAACTGACATTTGAACCTTAGATGTCTAATTAATCGTTAGAGTATTTGATCGTTGTACTATTGCCCCAGTGACACCTTTGCACATGTTATTGATATATGTTGACTTGAGTTGAATAGGATCTTAGTTGTGACGCACTGTAGAGTTTTTTTCCTCAAGTAAGAAACAAGCCTAAGAATACTGACCATTTAAATGAGTCTCCATTAGCGCTTCTCGATTTACTTTAGCGGCTAATGAAAAACTTTCATGGGTCAAACCGGTTGCCCCAGATTCAGTGTTATCTGATTAATCATCATATGAAAGCTACTACAACATAGTGTTGATCAATATTGACTTGTTCCTACGGGATGAGCTGATGGCTAGTACATGAGATGTTGCCACCATGAGGTATGGGGGTTAAATCCTGGCTAGTAGTTAGGTTCTTACTCTCCCTTATGCACTAGTCACTATTCAGGCTAGTAGCTACCGTGATTTATCTCCTCCGTGTTAGTTTTGAAATGGACTGATAGGAACATTGAAAATGAACGTTTCACCTTTTGTCATCGTAATTAATATTGACTTAGTTGAATAAGATCTCATTGATATACATGTTAAAGCAATCATAATTATTATAATATTATAATAACTATAATTTATAATAAATCATAGTTACTATTTAAATTTCACTCAATTTTTTATTTATTTATTGTTTATGATATGAACCTATCATGTCCACTTTCTCTTAATTACTTGCCTTTTAAGCACTCCTTTGCCATCTAAGCATTCCTTTTCTCCCTTCATATTCCACCCCCCTTCTTCTTCTTCTTCTCTCCCATCTCTACCCTCTTCTTTGTTGCAGGTCACGAGCATGCCTGAAAATGTCCACACCACGGTAAGCAAATCGAAACCCTAGCTCGCAAACCCTAAACCATCTCATGCTCGATCTCTGCACCGAAAAACCTAACCCTAGTTAGGAATAATTAATACGTGCAGGGAAAGGCTCATCGATGAGGTAGGCAAGAAGATCAAGAGGGAAACCGATGTCGCCGCCGACTGCATGGCTCGCCGCCAGCAGCTTCTCGGCCCCGCCGGAGCCCTGAACCGGATAACGCCCTGCGCCGCCTGCAAGCTCTTGCGGCGGCGGTGCGCGCAGGAGTGCCCCTTCTCGCCGTACTTCTCCCCTCACGAGCCGCAGAAGTTCGCGTCGGTCCACAAGGTCTTCGGCGCCAGCAACGTCTCCAAGATGTTGACGGTGAGGAGACGCCGCCGCCGCCGTCGCCGTCGTCGTTGCATGCATGCGTCGTCCTCACTAGCTGATGATTTTTTTTTTCTTTCCGGCGATTGTCTGCAGGAGGTGCCTGAGAACCAGAGAGCCGACGCGACGAACAGCCTCGTCTACGAGGCGAACATCCGGCTGAGAGATCCGATCTACGGCTGCATGGGGATCATCTCCGCCCTACAGCAGCAGGTGCAAGCCCTAGAAGCCGAGCTGACGGCGGTGAGAGGGGAGATCCTCAAGTGCAAGTACAGACAAGCCAGCGCCGCCGCCGGAGTAGCAGCAGCAATCCTCCCCGCACCTCCCTCCTCCGCTTCCGGCGAGATGATGATCTCGGTCGCCGCACTCCCGCCGCCGCCGCCGCAGTGGCAAGCGAGAGCCGCAGCCTCCACCTCCTCCTCCTCCATGGATTACAGCTCGATCACAAACGAAAACATATCGTTCTTCGGGTAATTAATTATCTTTATGGATTAATTAAGATCATGCATGAAGAACATGCACGCATGTTGCATGATCCTTCTTCTTCGATTTATTTTATTTTATTTTATTTTTTTGTTTTTGATGAATTGTACTATTTCAAGTGGTGAAAATTATTGAAAATCACAAATTTAGTGGAGATGTAACTAATACGATCCCATTTCGAGCCGGGACTGAGCGGGCCTTAAATTTTTTTAGTACAAGAACAGGAGGAATTTAGTTATTTTTATAATGTTATAATATTATCCATTTTAGATCTACATCCTTATGATTTTTTTTATGTATTTTCAATGTGAAATTTTGTTTGTAATTTTACAAATTCAATAATTCCTTCCTCAAACGAAAGACCACATAGTCCCTCTCGTTCGATCCTCAATCCATCATAATTTCATGTCCCTTGGTTCACCTGATTTATTAGGATTTTCTTGCCTAGCTGCAATTAGAACTTCTCTTCCTGATGTCTAATCCTCTTGATCCGGATATGAAAACTCTTACTTCTTTTATTTGAGATCAATATTCTACTCACATGGTTCAATTAGATCATAGCTCGTGTGCATAATCGACGGTTAGACCTTCTAGCAGTCCGTTAGGTCCGAAAAATTTTAGATATCTCTATAATGATATAATATTATTCATTTTAGGTATAGGTTCTTATGATTTTATTCTTGGACTCTACTTAAAAGATTTTATATTAATAGAAATAATTTTTTTTTATAAATTTTTTCAAATATTTTTAATATAAAATTTTATTTATAACCTTATAATCCAACACAAGAAATATAGAGATATAAAAATGAGAGGTAATAACACGACAATCCCTCTCAACATAAACTCACATATTTCATCCACTTGTATGAAATTATTGATCCCTCCGTCTGAGTTCGAGTACTTGGGAAAGAGGGAAGAGTATGGGGATGGTGAATTTGTCAACCCTAATTGAGGTTGCATGTGCACGTGATCATTATGGCGTTGACCAAAGTGCTAGTCCCTGGATCACATGCTTTTCTGTAGATCTCGAGCTAAACAACATTAAAAGAAAGGGAGTGGGGGGGACAATACGTGTGTAGTTTGACCCTCTCTATGTCATGCAGTATGATAAGAAAATCAGAGTTAGTTATGTAGAGTTTAAAATAAATTCAAGTTTGAGTTGATTTTCTTTTTATAAATTTGAACTTGATCTATTTAGATATTATTAAATTTTTAATTCGAGTTTATTTAATTGTTTGTAACTTTTATATTTTTTTAAACTTGTTTAATTAGTTAATAAGTTTGATATTATAAATTTATTTGCTTGTTTTGAAAGTTTTTTTTTGTCTATTTATAAATTTGATAAGAATTTTATTAATAAATATGATTTATAAAATTTGTTCATAGACATTATTCATGAATATCGTTCCTGCTCTAAGACCTAGGATGAACAAACCGTCAGTGAGCTAGAGATGATGTTGATTAAATTATTGTGACCGCCAGAGAAGGAGAGGGCCGCATGAGAAAGCGCTTGAGAAAAGAAAAATGAGAGAGAGAAAGAGAGTTATAATCGAGGCCAAGGGTGTCTCGGCTCAGTCACTCCGACGCTCAAGTAAAGTTGGAGAAGATGAACAATGGAATAATGTATGGAATGTGGAAAGAATAGAAACACCTATCTCCATCCGCAAGCGCAAACGTATATTTATATTAGTGTCGCCGAATATCTCTCTCCTATGTATTAATTGCGTATTAACGAGTGATGTGATGTGTATCATACTGTGGTATAGAAATATCTCATCGTATCCATAGATGTCATGTGAGATCAAGATACGGGGCATCTCTCTCTTCTGACAACCCACTCGCTATGTCAGCATAGGCGCCACAATTAGTATTGGGACAAGTTGTGAGACAGCTGGGTTGTGAGGTAATTGGGCCTGAGGCTTTGTGCCTGTTAAATGGGGGAGCATTGAGTGAGCAAGGTTGGGCGAAGATGGGCCAAGAGCCCCCGACTGGTGCACTAGTCAAGGATGGATGATGTATCCCAAACGGTATGGCCAACCAAGGGGAGGTGAAGCAGACGGTGGGGAAGACCGACCGAGGTGAAATGGAGCATGTGGTCGGGAAGACTGACAGGGGCAAAGTGGAGTACACGATCTAAAAGATTGATCGGGGTGAAGTGTACTTAAGCGGGAGAAATCAGAGAAGTGAAGGGCCACCTCTGACCGGGGAAGCCAGTCAAGACCGAAGACATCTACTGGAATGGATCAGCTTGGTGTTGACTCATCTTGACTTTGACCTCCAACTAGGCATGACCTTTGACCCTTGGGATGTATGTGACGGCCTCTGATACTCCCCGTATCAAATATTATTCACGAACAGTTTACAATTTTTATTTATGAATATTAATGAGCTAAACACATATATGCTCAAGTTTTTTTTATTTTATTTAATTAGTTGTTCGAATATATTTATTTAATTAATCTTGTGTATATTAAATGAACATACACAAGCTCTTACTAAATTGAATACCAAATTTACTCATGAATGTTTAGTTCATTTAATATCCTAACTCCATCTGTATGTTGTTTATGAGTTTGTTTTCGTTTTGTTTGATCGAAAGTCTCGCGTGGATGGATCGTTGCTCCTATGAAAGTGATTGTTTGAGTTATGTTGTCTTCCAAGTTCCATGAAAATGTGTTGTAGATGGATGGGACAATATGGGGCTTCTTAGAAGGTACACAAATAATGATAAAGTTGAAATAAGGGATGCACCATGATTTAGAGTTTCTTTACTAGAAGAAATAAGAAAGAGGACGAAAGAAATTTCATTAGTGAGTCTGATAGTAATATCTTGATGAGCGATCTATAAGGGCTCCATCTGTAGAGACATTTGACATCTAATATTAAAATCTGTAGAGACATACGACAATAATTTTACTATTGCGCCAAGGTTTTCTTTCGTTCCAAAATTATGGATATCAAACAAAATTTATTCATTGGTCGATGGTTATTCATTACTAAAGATAAAGATTATTGCTTGTTTCAATGACCAAATATGAATTTTCAATCCTATGATTAATTTAATGATTTTATCCATTAGAAACTCTCTATTTAAAGGCCTTGATTATCTTTCACTTATTCCTCAAAGAAAGATAATCAAATAATTCCCAATCATTATCCTTGTAGATCGGATCATTCGTATATGATAAAAAGAGAAATTCCAAATATTTGTTATTTTTGTCTTTGAACGAGATCTTAATTTCTGTTACAATTTCATTAGATATCTTACAATTAATTTTTTTTCCTGATCCACTTCCCTCATCTCCACCATCGTGAACTCCGATTATATTCAGTCATGATACACTTTTGAGAGTTTGTTGCCCTCATTCTTTAGATAGAGATAGAATTTTTCTTAGTATTTAGATATTAGATTAGATTCAAAAGAAGGAGATCAATTGAATTGTAAATTTACAAAAGAGCAAATAGCTCAAAAACAATGGATAGTGAGATTTTTGCTTAGAGAAAGTGAGAGAGGTTTAGGGTTTTAGGACTTTTCTATGTAATTTAATTACTCTTGCATTGTAATTTAATTATTTTCTCATTATAATTTAATTATTCATTTGTTTCTATTAACTTTTTTTTGTTGAAATTTAATTATTCTTTTAATGCAATTAATTATTTTCTCTTCACAATCTAATTAATTTTCTTATTGTATTTTTTTTTTAAAAAAAATCTTGCTACAATTTGCTTTAGTTTTATTCTTGCACTTTACTTTTATTGTTGCAAGTTAATTTATTTTATTATTGTAAATTTCTTATTCTCTGTTGTAATTAATTTTTATTTACAAGCTATTCTTTTCACTACAAATAATTTAGTAATTTTTTCCTTCACATTTTTTATACACTACTTGCTTTCTGGGCGGTAAACAAGTCAAGTTAAATCGAATTTGATAGTGTTCAAATTTATTTGATAAGATAATTGAATCAAGTTACGTCAAACTGAGCCTAAAATTAATCAAGCCGTTAAAATGATTACAAGCTTCTCTTGATTTTTTTTTTTACAAGTTTGGCTTGAGTTTAATATCAAGGTTGGCTTGCGCTTAGTTCGTTTAGATGTTATAATCTTGTATAATTATTTAAATTTTTTATATTTTTAAACCTATTTGATTGATTATTAAATTTGATAATATAAATTTATTTATTCATTTTGAAAGTTTTTTTTATTTATCATATTGATAAAGTTTTATCAATGAATATGATTCACAAATTTTATTCATGAGCATTAGTCAACAACAATTCATAATCTTTATTCATGAACGTTAACAAGCTGAATACATATGTTTTATATTTGTTCATTTAGTTTAACGAATTATTCAAACTTGTTCATTTAATTAATTTTGTGTATATTGAACGAATATAAACAAGCTCTTACCAAACCGAATACTAAATTTGCTCATGAACGTTTAATTCATTTAGTTCATTTAAAGCTGCATTTGAAACTAACTATTATGTGAGTGTTTATGATTGCAAGAAAAATTAGATGTCCTTTGTTATTTTTTTATATATAATTCAAGTGTCTAGATTTTGCCTTATTAATTCTAGAGGTAGATGACCTTCCTGATTCACTTATCGAATAAATCTTGTTGTCCCTTTCTTTGTTCGTTTATGCTTCCAATTGTGTCGATCTTTAGCTTTGCTTAACATAATTTGGTCTATGAAATAAAGGATCTAAATATAAATAATCATGAGTGTGGGAGACAATAAACTTACAGGGGATAAAATAATTAGTAAATTCGATAGAGGAAAACCTCAAAACTAAAAATTTGTCATCGGAGGACAATTTCCTAAGTCGACCTTAAAAAGCTCCTGTTTTTTTTTTTTGGAGAAAATAATCTATTAAATATCTTCTTACCCTAATAAAAAATTGATTAATCAAGTTATATCCAACCTAGGATAATCGATTCAATTCCATATAAATTTTTTATCGTTCGTCAGGATAAATAAAAAAATATTAATAAAAATTCATGACTAATATTCTTAAGTCTATTTTTTACTAGAGAGAAAAATCTCATATAATACTCTTCTTATTTTAAAAAGATAACTCGAGAAATGATCATAAATATTGAACATATCAAAAATAATAATAATAATTCGAGAAGTCGAAAGTCACTTTTGAATAACCAATTGCTTTTGAAGATGGACACCTTGAGGAAGATTTAAATACAATCGAATCACCAATCTAACAAACCTATACGAATCGCAATGACAAATCAACCTAGACATAAGACTTTTCGAAGCCACAACGATTCTGCAATAAGATGAAATCTGTCAACTTGATAACTCCCACGATAGTTCCATATCATTAAAAAAAAGTAATTCAAAAAATTAAAATAAATCATCTTTTTTCAAAAATCGATCCTTACTTAATTATGTAAATCTACTACATGATTATGATGACCAACTCAACTCGAGGGCACAATGAACTATAAACAAAGCTCCATTGCCTATTATTACTCAAGCTGAAGCATCACCTAATAAAAGGGAAATCGAAGAAGTCTTGTTTCGACAATCAACCTCGCAGAAAACTAGAAGCAACTCACTTTTCAAAGAAATTGTAAGCCCAGCAACAAAGCGATGTTTCATAAAGAAGTGCTTCTTCTCGAATACTAACACAAAATATCCTTAGTTCTCATCCTTGGACGATCTCACAAAGATCGTTGAGAACGACATGATTAGTTATTTAACCCAAAAAAGCCAATGTAAGCAACTGCTTATATACATTCCTGTTTCTCCTATAAAAGTCTAGTTGAGTGAACAGCACTCGAAATGCAATCCAATAAGAACAGCAGAATGGATCTCACTAACACAAACCTAATCGAGTTTGCACAGGAACTTCCTGGTTCGATAAATAACAGAGTAGAAATGTTGTTTATTTCCCCCCACTGATCATGCCTTGACCTGGTGTGCCAGATAAACCAGAAGTTGGGGTGCTTGTCTTTCGAGCTGTGCTGGTGTTTCTCAAGTCTAGTTCATCAAACAACCTATTTGTATAAACATAAGGCTTAGCTGTGGACGGCCCCGTCTGACCGTGGCTTGTATTTCCCCATGCCGTTGTCGATGGAACATTATTAACTCCAGAGCCAAAAGAATACTGCATTGCAGGCTTTGGAACCTGGATTGAAGGGTAAGTAGCAGCACTACTATTGACAGGTGCAGGATACTGAAAGGTAGTCGATTCAAATGGATTGGCATTGGCATCAACGTTGCTATCGACAGCAGCAGTCGCCCATGGTGGCGGTGGGTAGCTGGACGAGTACGAGAACTGCTCACGTATTTGTGTTTGGGCCCATGGAGCAATGAAATTGTTTTCAGGATATGCTTGGTTCACAGCATTGGACAGTGGACTCGCGGGGTTGACTTGAGGAGCTCGGGGAATCGGGGGTGAAGATACATTTTGGTCGGACGCTACGGGAGGTGTTAAAGGAGTGTGGGGTGGCGATGAGCTTGGCAAGGTAATGCTCAACAGGTTGATAATGTCGTCTTCTTTGGTGAAAGTGTCAACTGGGGCAGGAGGATCAGGAAGTGCTAGTGCGTTACTTGCTGAAGGGGGTGGTGATGATGCCTCCATGCTTCCTGCTATGCCGGAATTTGTAACATCAGTTCGGTTTGGAGAGCCCGAATGATTGCTAGTTGCAACGAAGTTGCTATCAGAACTTGGCGGCATGATTTTGGTGTTCCTGCACAAGAACAAATTAGCTTTTAACCACAGATCCCATTTTTCTATAAATGGTAGGTTAGCTGTCAGGAATTTACCTGCGAGCTAACTGAGCAAAATCATCATCCTCGTCTTCCTCTTCTTCATTGTACCGACTCAAAGACTGAGGTGCAATTGGAGTCCTTGGAAGAGAATCAGAGAGTTCGGTTTCTGTAGGTTGAGGTGCAATGGAGTGGTCCTGTGTGTTCAGCTCAGATGTATCAGCTGGCAGAGGTGAACCAGAGGCTATAGCATCATTCTTTGCGAGTACATTTTGCAAGTCGTCATTTAATTCAAGGCCTTGACCTAACAGCTCCTCATCCCTGTCACCGCGGCCCAGCTCAGTTTAGTTAGTTTACTTTAGCCGAGAAAGTGTAATCAGCAAAAGCAAGTCGACACATCAATATATACTTTCGAAGATTAAACCAAATGATGATTCACAGAATTAGGGCCTAGAAAAGTTTAGCATTGACTAACATATGTTTACTTAATATAAATGCAAAGTTAGATTGGCGAACAATATATATTACCTGATCAAATTAAGTGATTCCATTAGCTTCTTTTGGTTGGAACGGCACTGGTCAACAAGGTCTACGATCACTTCGTCTTTAACAGCCTACATAATGCGCAGATAAGAATTATTAAACAGTATCTAAGCATTCAAGATAAATAACCTTATCAGTAATGTAATCTACAAGATTATGCAAGGATAAAAAAGGGTAGCAAAATCCATACAGAACGATCGCTTGGGTTCACAGCTTTCAGCATCTCATTTAACAGATCCATCACACTACGCATACTGGCCAAATCTGATAAGCTGACACAAGATAAATAAGGGCATAAATTAGATTATTTTTTAAAAAAATTATGATGAACTTTAGAACTTATTCCAGAGCTAAAAAAGAGCACTTAAAAACAACCAGAGGATGCAAGGGAAAATTTTAAAAATTGTCATGTAAACCTTCAAACTTATTTTTTTAACTCTTAAAGCTTTCATTTGTCTTATGCAAAATAATTTACATGAGTAAAATATTTCCCGAGGAAACCTTTTATAGATAAAAATTATTATTTTCCCTTGTTCGGCCGGATGTAGAGAAAAATAATTTGCTTTCTTTGCTTTCCACAAGGACAACCAAGGATGATCAATGGTTTTTTGTGTGCTACATCATTAAATCAGGAAGTAAAATACTACAAGAAGCTTCATTGCATTGCAAGAAAGTGCTACCTCAGATTTGCCATCTCAGATGCCATAGCTTCTTCAAGCCTTAGAACAGAATTACTGGGCATACCATAACCTACTGGAGGCTGTCTGATTCCAGGTGTCGAATGCACAGGAGTAAATATTAAAGTTGAATCAGGAGAGCGTTCAGGAAACTGCATTCCAGATCTCTGTGGAGGTTAATTAAGCATGATTAAACGTACTGCTTTGATATAGTACAATTATGAATTACCAGACAAGAAAAGAAAATGCAACGGAAAACTAATACAAACACCAGTTTATTTATGTTCTTCATTGTTCTAGTATAATATATCAGTAATGTCTTAACTGCAAATTTCCAAGAAAGACAAATATATAATACTTATGCATGAATCAACATGTATTGCATCCAAGGAAAAACAATAAACTACAGTATATGCTGCTTCATCACTGATATGTTCTATGTGTTCCAAGCCACATAGGCAAACAGTGCATTTTAAGAATAGCAATGCAAAATTTCTAGATAAGTATTAAGTCTCCATTTGGTGGGCTAATACATGAATTAACATCACACATAATTGCCATGAAGAATTAAACCCCAATTAAGTGATCTAATATATGTTGCGTATGAAGGGGGTTTAAGTTATTGGATATGGATTGCATGTGTAGGATCCAATAACCCTTCGTTAATTAATGGGTTGTTAACGAGTTATGGATTTTATGATGGACGGTCCCTGCGGGATAGGCTGGAATAAGAGGAAGTCAAAATTCAATTGGGCATGATGTGGAATTGTTGACTCTTCTTCCTTCTCTCTTCTCTTCCCCATTGAGACGAGAACTCTGGTTGTCACCCAGCTCCTGCAGAAGACTCTCCACTGCGTTTGCAAGAACTTCATCGAGCGACAAGAGACAATGGCATTGAACTCAGGTCAGCCCTTCAGTTTCGTCATTGTTTCGATTTGCAATTTAACAATATTGATAGATGATAACTAGATCTTGTGATGCATCGTTTGGTTTCATTTTGATGTATCGTGAAGCTTTCACATTGTAGAAGAAAAATAAATGGAACTGAACATTATTGGGCAAAGTGAGTAACAAGGATGCGTACCTTTAAGTCAGTATAGGCCCAGTAAAATTGAGGATACTTTCCACCAGCCCCCCCAAATGCTTCTTGCCATGAATCCAACAGTACCAAAATTTTGTCCCTCACTTGCATATCAGTCTGATGGTTAAACAAAAGGATGATCAGAAATGACTGAGCATCATAAGGAATTGAGTGATAGTAAAATCTCCATAAACTAAGCAGAAGTGATAAATCATGGTTAGTTCTAATAATAGGTTTCACATGCCTCAATATCAACATGTCACAGAAAATATCCCTATATCAATATTTGTTAAGTCTTGCTACAGAAGAGCAATTAGGTGTAACTTATTAAACGATATAATAATAAAAAGAATAGTTTAAGATACTACAAGCATGCTCAAGAATACAACAACAACCAACAACCAAGCCTCATCCCACTGTGTGGGGTCGGCTAATTATAAGCATGCTCAAGAATGACAAATAAAATATATAGTTAGACTAATTGGATCAATTATAACAGGATGTGAGAGTATAAGGAAACTAACAAAATTGTATTTATCATAACTAAAGTGGTTTATAAGATATAGATACTACTAATGAAAATATGAAATAACCTTGCATAGAGTTCGATGTGCGACAAAATACATATTGCTAACTCATAACTCAAATAGCATGCGATGGGATTGTGAAAATATGATCGCTTAGCTTATAAGCTCTGATAGTCAAGACTCTTTATCTCTACCCTTGTGTGCTTGTGTTGGTTATCCAACACTTGGACTCAGGTATTCCTATGGACCATGTGCAAAAGACGAATTAAACATCTAGGTCCATATACTTTATGATGATGATGATGACAACGTGTCAAACATTTAGATCTATACCTTTGTTAGATAATTATATCTGAGTCCAACATAGCATATACAATTAGCTACTTCTAGAAGGATGAGTATATCTTTGGGTGTGAAATTGTTATTTTATCTACAATTAATACAAAGATGTAATATTGTTCTTTACAACAACTAACCTATACGACATAATACATAAAAATGCTTATGTAGGATAATATAAAACATATTGATAAATTACATCTTATGCATACATATACAATTCTCTTTAGAAATATCAGCATCATAAAATCGTGTTAGTCTCAACCATTTAGGATCAACTATCATGGATCTTAGTGTAAAAGAAACATTTAACTAACCTTCTTCTCTTTAGAAATATCAGCATCATAAAATCGTGTTAGTCTCAACCATTTAGGATCAACTATCATGGATCTCAGTGTAAAAGAAACATTTAACTAACCTTCTTCCTAACAATTTTGACCATCTCTTGAGGAATTTCACGTTCAACAACCTGAAAATGTACGTAGTCACCACAATTCTTTATCATCGTCTCCAATAGCTGCAAAGAAAAAAAAAATCCGCATTAAATACTTCAGGCAAGTTAAAATCATATATTACCCATGACTATTCCAAAACATATTTCAACCACATAAAATATGCTTCAAGGTTCCAAAATATTTTATATCTGGAGTAACCAAATCACCTGCATCAGATAGGTTTACTAATGGTGTACATCAAAGATTTTCTTTCAAATCGTTAAGAATAAAATTTATTTTTCATTGACCATCAAACAGAAAATAAATAAATAATGACATGGAAATCTGAATAATGGAAACAACATGCTTCATCTTCTCAATTAAGAAACTCATTAGCATTGAAACTTGCACTTACCGTCAAGGATAAAAATTGAATTTGAGGATTTTTGTGTTGCAGGCGCTTCTTCAAAGCTTTGACTACATCTTTTGCCTGCCTGTTTAAGAACTTGGTATTAACTTTTGCAAGCATATTTAAAAAAAATAAATCAAAAAGCAGAACATTGGCATTGTAAACGTCTATGTTATACTGAGAAGAAATTCATAGGTATGGAATGTCCTTAATAATTAAAAAAAAATTGTTGACCTATCAGCAGGAGACAAAAAATCAAAAGATTCTTGATACATAATTCAATCAAGAAGCTAGAATTTCTGACATGAAAATGTGTACACTGAAGTTAAGAAAAAGCAATCATCATTAAGCTAGAGCATGAGAGAAAAGGTGTAGAAAATACAAGCAAAATATTTCATAAATACATAAATATCAAATTACTTCCTGAAGCTCGCTGCATTCTGACTTTTTTCTCAAAGGGAGATTTGTTGTCGAACAAATAGATCATGTCTTCAATAATTACCCTAGGGACTCCCACCCACTCCCAGAGATATAAAGCTTATTGTATTCTTTTATATCAAACTCATCATGCTCTTTACATAGCAGAAAAAATAACTTCATATATTCTTCTTCTTCTACGTTTGTTTTGGTTCACATAATTTTTTAGATAACTCCATTATTTCTCTTGACATGATCTGTTCTCCACTGTATTAGCTTTTTCATTTACTTGTGAACAAAAGGAAAACTCATATCAAGAGTTTGTGATGGATATCTGAGACAAGTGGACTATTCAAAAGCAAGACCAAAGCACACTCACTGATGTGCATTTTTGCTTTTGGTTTGACACTGATTCACACCCCAAAAGAACTGCAACATAACTTTTCTTGGACAGCATTTTTTTTTACATAATCAAATATTCGAAAGATCTCTAGGTGTGAGAGAATTCAGTTTGACCTTTTTAAATACAACAAGATACTTAACATAATTTTCTGTTCAAGCTACTATTTCATTCCAGATATCAACTTATTCAGTTGCATTCAATTACACAACAGCACCTTGGATTTTAGTTGTGATTATATGATCATACTAAACAAACACCAGTTATAATTTTCTTCAATGTTTTTAGTCATCTGTTCGTGAATGTTCGACATTCGTACTTTTTTATTGCTCAAACTTAATGCCTTTTATCAATCAACAGAAACCAGTATATTGGTAGGTGCATCATGCCATCATGTGTCATGTTACACTACCAGTAGTCAATCATTTGCTCAAGCAAAGAAATGTAAATTCTTCTTAGCTTATTTTATTCACTATTCTTCTATCATTTTAACACGGCCTTGCAAATTCTTACAAAATGAGCTATGTTGTTGAACTCATAGATTTTCTTGCTTTTAGTTCTATCTTTTCATGCCTTGATTGCCTAGATGAAACCAGACCAAGGAATGGATATTGGGATCAGAGTGAGTAATCTTTTAAGGTGAACAAATAGTGGGAAACCTTTTAAGCTCCATTTTTTGATCACAACCTTTTAAACTCCATATTTTGATCACAATAAACATCAAAACTTTACAGAGAGAATATGTTTTTCTTAAAGGAAGATAACCTACAATCTTCTAGAAAAAACCAGTCATTTCAATCGGGATGTGTCAGAAATTTCTACAAAAAACTTTGACATGCCTCCCCAGCCTCAGTGTGTTAGGACATAAGATAAGGCAACCAAAAGTGAAAAACAATTAGATTCTTCTGTGACAAAAAAGTTACACCAACAAGAACAGTGCCAAAGAAATAGTACCCTTATAACAGAAGAATATGATGATGAACAATAAATGAGAAGGATAACCTAACAAAAAGACAATATTGATTCAATGGATCAGATCAACAATAATCTACAGTCAGATAACATCTGCTTAACACAATCAATCTCTGAAACAGGAAGGCTAGAATTTTTGGAAATTTGGGAGGGGGGACAGATGTTAGACACAAAAAAATAATAATCGTTGTCAAGTCACAATCAAGATCACAGTTTGTTCCTAGTTAACTTCACACATGGAGGGACTAGCACTTTCCCATCTTATCAAGCGTTTCAGCAGTTTCAAGTAATGGTTAACAAGTTAATTGGAGATAAATCAAAGGTGGGCAACTATAATTATTGCAGTACTTTATCTACAGTAGCTTCAGAAAACATCTACGCAGGACCACCAATTCAAAAGCAGTCAACGTACTGATGAACATTAGCTTTTAAATTGTCAATAAATATTGTAATTTTCGCCACCAAACTCAAAGGCATCAATTTCATGAGTAAAATCACCTCCAAGGTACACTTAAATCTTTGAGAGATATCTGCTTCTATCAGTCCCTCCCAACAAAGGCAACAATATTGCAAAGATTGCCGGCTATCTAACAATAAAGCTCACGGTGCAGCGCCACGCAGATATAAAAGAAACATTTACAAATTTCTTGGTCTACTTTGATTAAGACAAAGCAACTAACACGGCCAACCAACAATCATTGTAAAACATAACTAGAATAAAAAGAGGAACCACAGCGAACCACCTGGGAAACCCTAGCCATCCAATATATCCATGCCGAAACAACAATTAAAAGCATCAACACCAATGATCAAGTCTAAAAAAGATATGCATGAGCCCCAAACCTCAAAATTCAGTCCAAAATCAGAATCGATGCAACAAAATGAGATTCAGGAGGGAAACAAAAAACAACCTTGCGGGGATGGATGTAGCAAATTTCCATCTCCACGCACAGATTAAAAAAAAAGAAAAAAGGAAGCTCTAACGAGCACCGAAACTTGTACAATCACACTCACCAGTGGTCGGAATTGACGGAATCACAAATATCCATGTTCAAAGTCCAGTCAGGCCCCATAAGAAGGTCGCTTGTCGCCTTCTCCACCCGGACCGTCGCCGAAGCCGAAGACGACGACGACATCACTCCAAATCCCTCTCGAAACAAACAGGAAGCCAAACAAAACAAACTCCAGCAGCAGAAAAGCTCGAACCTCTTTCCTCGTGTCAATTCTAATCGAAGAACTCCAGTGGATTCCGCCTCTTGATTTCGGCCATTAACGCAAAGGAAATCGAGACGGAAGCGCAAAAGAACGAATTTATAAAAGGGATTACACCATCAAATGAGATTCCCTGGAGGGATGGATCCTCTCCAAGAATTGCATAATTTTAATTACGATCGAACCATCCATTCACGAAGGATCCAATTGAATAACTCCAAACAAAATGGATTCGTAAAACTATCCCTGCAGAAGATCCATTCTTCATACTTTGTTTTGTTTTCTATTTATGGGTTGTGTGTCGACAGATATTGCACGTACTCAAATGTTATTTACTCATTTTTCTTACACGATTTTGGATTGTTGGAGATGATGGGACCAGTTTTACTTCTGTAACTTAAGTGGAGGGTGGAGCATCGTGGTACATAATTTAAGTAGAAACTGGAAGAAGGATAAAATGGGGAAAGGCAAAGGTGGGCAGCGGCGGACAGGTGTAGGGGGCGGGGCCGACCACGCAACGGGAGAATCCATCGTGACCGTTGGTCTGACACGCGTGTCGACCGAAGAGATGACGCAGTGGTCGGCTTATAAAACGGATAATTTTGGTGAATTTAAATATTTTTTGGGGTAATTTATTTATTTATTTTTCATTCTTATCCTCCTCAATGATATTAGAGAGTATAAGAAAACTCAAGCAACATCAAACAAACTATTTAAGGGCAAAAAGCTAATTTTTTTTTTTTACTATCGATTTCATATTTAAATCTTAAACTAGTAGGAACTTGACTTGTTTAATAGTATTTATGTTATAATAGTTGTAATTTTATATTTATTATAATATAAATTTAATTTATTCAATAATATTTATATTATGTTAATTATAAATTTATATATTTATTTAATATTCACATGTTAACAAGTATAAAATTATAATTATTATAATATAAATTTATTATGTTCAAATACATTCATGTTATATGAGAGTTACAAAATTATAATTATGATATTATAATAGTTATCAATTTTCGTAGTTGTTAATGTGAATTTATTATGTTCATATAATCGATTGACCTGTTTAAACTTAAAATCATTTGTAAAAAATCAAAAATAATTGAACAATATATTTGAAGATAATTATATAATTTTATAAAGAAATTAGTGGAGTAGGACGTCTTTTTAATAAAAAAAATGCCCTTCCCTAATTATTTTTGTATATATCAAATATTTTAATTTTATAATTTAATTAATTCTGAAATAGATGATTTAATTTTATATTTTATTTATCAAGTAAATTTAAAAAATATGATAATTTTTGATATGACATCTTAATTTTATTAATAATTTAATTATCATAAATATATTATAGATTACTTAAAAAATATATTATATTTTTTATCATCACATTACACCTAGGATACTTACCCAATTATTTATACATCATATAAGTGAGAAAAAAATATGTGATTTTTATATTAGTTTTATCT
>JBBUKS010000078.1:1144232-1158142 GCA_038050645.1 Hedychium gardnerianum | reverse complement strand
AAACTCTGTTGAGAGCATGTCTAGGTTGAATCATATGTGTTCTACCTGGTGCAATCAACTTAGTGGATCTAGCTGAAGCTATCCCAGTCAGACATGAGCTAGTTAGTCCAAAACTTAGTATTAAGTATTGTGGGTTGATTGTTTTGGTGAAGCTTTGTCTTAGGCACGTGGTTACTTTAACGATATCCTAGTGATTCACTGTAGCCTGGAAGCTTATGCTAAAAATATCAACTTGTGGTACCCAAAGCTAAGTTTGAATCTAACACAAAATCAAACAACTCTTTTTAAAATTAACCAACTTATTAATCATCTCACCACAACTATAAGGTTCCCTTGTTTAAAAATCTAGACAGCGGTGAGATGTTAAGCATAATCAAATCTAGTTTGATTAACCTAACAAATATTAATTTATGTAAATTATTTTAAAATTAATTTAAATTACTTAACTTAATTTAGAATTCATTTAAATCAATTAACTTCATTTAAATTAATTAACTTATTTAAAATTTACTTAACTTAATTTAAATTTCATTTAAATCAATTAACTTCATTTAAATTAATTAACTTATTTAAAATTTATGTAACTTAATTAAAATTACTTAACTTAATTTAAAATTTACTTAACTTAATTAAAATTTACTTAACTTAATTAAAATTACTTAACTTAACTTAAAATTCAACTAAAAATCAATTATCATAATTAATAACTTAATTCAACTTAATTTATTTAACTTAATAAGTGTAAATTAAAATATTAAGAAAATCAATTTAATCAAGATTAAAATTGTAATTAAAAATACTTTCTTGTTTTTTTTCTTTTTCTGCGTGTTTAAACCAATCGAGGTGCCTGTATTAAAAACAGGCACCTAGTACCATTTCTTTAGAGGCGCCTGAAGTTATTTCAGGCGCCCAAAATCCATTTTCAATGCTTCCAGAGGTTTTGACCCGACGCTCCTGGTTTTCTCCATTGAGGTGCTTGGAAACTATCCAAGCACCCTAATAAGAGCCACGTGTCTAGGCGCTTGTATGAATACAGGTACCTAGATCATCCTATAAGAGGGGCCCGAGGCCTCTGATTTTAGTTGCCTCAAACAACTCTTCTCCTCCAATTGCTTCCCCATTTTTGGCCTAGTCCAAATTCAATTAGCCTATGTCATCATGTTCGTTATAAGTCTCCAAAAATTCCAAGGTAATACCCAAAACCCTCCAATTTTTTTTCCTTTTTTTTTAATAAAATTATGTATTTAATTTTCGTAGGATTAAGAGAAAGACACCCGAGGCTGGTTCGTCTAGTACTCCTAGCACAGAAATTAGGTTTCTTATTGAGGAGCTTGGGATTAGGTTTTCAACCCTTACATTTAGATCATTATCTCCTTCGTCCATTAATAGGACATTTTATTCATGCTCATGCATGTCCATTATAGAGGTAATTAATTACTATCAGTTAGGTGGCATGGTTTATTATACTAGTCTGGTTAACACAAGAATGTGTGTCGAACTGTATCATAACTTGGTTATGGTTAATGACCTTACACATGTCCCTTTTTATGTTACCCTCTTAGGGACTTATCATTTGGTGATCCCTACTCCCACATCACACTAGATGTGATGCACTCCTATTTTTTTGGGGAGGAGAGGGTACCTATAGTGAGTCAGTTTCACTCCACTAGACTTAGAGTACAGGACGATGTACTTTATAGAGTTCTAGTGACTTACATTTTACCTCTGACCACCAGAGATGTCACCATGATGCGATCATTTCATTCTTTTTTTAACTTTATGCATTATGTCATAGGTTAGATATAGACCTTAGTTTACACATTTTTCATGCCATCATCTATTCATCTAGCATCACTACTAGCAGGAGGGTTCATATGCCCTACTGTCACATTCTGACCTCCCTTATTACATCCCTAGGGATAGCTGTCATCATAGTTGATATCAAATCCTTGAGTGAGTATGACATTTTAGGTCAGAGGAATATTTCCTCAGCAAACATACATATAGATGTTGATGGTATGTCCTGGAGGAGGGTAGGCTAGCCTCAGGCAGAGCCAGTTCCAGATGAGGATCTACCTGATATAGACATTAGAGATTACAGTTGTTTGCATTTCCAACTACTCCTACTTTAGAAGACAGAGTTATCAAGATTGAGAGTACAGTAATTTGACTTGAAAAAACTGTTACCAGCCTTCGACAGGAGATGTAGACTCAGATGCAAAGCCAGCATGCAAAGCCAACACACTGAGTTGATGGATATGCTTAGGGCTTGGAATTTGGATCTCCTTCTCGTCCATCATATTCTGAGTAGATCACTGGATATTATGACTTGACTTTGATCTAACTTGTAACTATATTGATTGAGTTTAACTTTCACTTATTTTTTGACTTCCAGCTACATTGACTCAGTGTGACTTTGATTTATTTTTGACTTGTAGCTATATTGACTTTGATGATAGTTGACTTTTAACTTGTTTGACTATCCTTAAACATAAGCTTTACTATTAAGTTATAATAGTCCCCACGAGATGGGCTGATGGCTAATGTATGGGGCGTTGTCACCATGAGGTCTGAGGGTCAAATCTTGACTAGTAGCCATGTTCTTGTCCTCCCTCATGCACTGGTCATTGTCTGGGCTAGTAAACTAGCCCCCGTGATTTATCTCCTTCGTGTTGGTCTTAGGGCGTGCTGGCGGGGGCATTGAGGGCGAGTGCTTCATCTTTTTACCACCACTATTAAGTTATAATAGAATAGGACCAATAAATTATCTTTCTTTTAAAAATTCAAGTTATTTTCAAAAAATTCATTTTTTAAAAAAATTAGGTTCACTAATAGTTTTTATTATTGTTATTATAAAAATCTCATTTTTCTTAGTAATTTTATAAAAACTTAGACTTATCCTAGGTCTGCTCTTAGAAATCATGAACCTATAGATTTAAACAATCAACATCTCATAAGCATATTAGGATTATCTTACTTATGTATTAAAATACTTAGAATGGTGTGAGATGTTTATGGCTAAGCTTGAATTTCAGATGCTTATATTAGTATATCACTATAAATTTGAGCTAAAAATATCAACTTATATTAATCAAGTTAAATATTCCTTCTTAGGTCGATTGATTATTACTATGTCATTTAATTAGTCTGTAGTTGATTTGAAAAATCAGATCCTGAGCATTAGTTTGATCCATTGTCCTCGTTAGAAATAATCTAATAAGACAGAGATTCGTTATACTTATGTATTGTTATTATTTAACCTAAGCCTATTTAAATTAATCTCAAATTTATTGATCAAACCCAAGTCTATTTGATTAAACCAAGACATGTTAAATTAAGTTTAACCCATTAGAATTAATCCGGTTTTACTGAATTAAATTAGTCTGATTAAATGAATTAATTTGAATCAGACCGATTTTAATTTGAACCAAATTAATTTAATTAAACTAACTAATAATTTAAATATATCAAAATTTAATTGAACCAAATTGATCTGGTTCAAATCAACTGATTTGAATTAGACTGATTTTGTTTTTTGTATTTATTAGTCAGTATGAAAGCATAATTCGTATTACTGTTCAAAATAAAAGAAATATTCTGAAATGACCATCCAAAGAAAAAAAAAATTACATAAACCTTATTTGTAAACACGAAGATTACTGTTCATGCATTTTTTTTATAAACATTATAATGAACAGTAACGTTGTTTCATGCAGAACTGAAACATGCACGTAATTTTTATTTTGCTTTTGATTAAATAAAATTAAACTTTTTATTATTTTTTCCTTTTTCTCTCTCCTGTGATTTCTCTGCCATGACCGCGACAAACATGATTGCCGGCGATTACTGCCAATCATTGACCTCTCGATGTGATCTCCGGCGCTCGATAGTCTCTGCTACGACTAACGCGGTTGTCAGTCCATGGCTCGGTCGTGGGCTCGTGATGTGGTCGACGTGCGATGCGATTGTTGACCACAAGAGAGAACCTCGCGGCGATCGCTTGCGAGCCGTCACCGTCATAAGGAGGAAATCGTAACACACAGTTGCAATTTTTTGGCGACTGTGCGACGCGCTGCCGGTTAGGGTTCATGAGGGCGTCGTCGTACATCTTGTCCTCCACGGTTACTGGTCTCTTCCAGCCCCCCGGTGATGTCAGAAATCGCAACTTAGTGTCATGATTTTTCTGGACGTTCAGCAACTCGTCGACGCTTCAGCGAGTTTATCCGATAGAAAAATCACGAAGAATCTCGACGGATTTTACGCATTTAGAATTAGGGGTATGATATCAATGTTAGATTTAAATGCATAAAAAAAATTCTGAAAACTATAAACACTTGAGCGATCTTCCGAAGATCTTGTTCTTCCGGTGTGATGTCGGAAGAGCAATTACATGAATAACTCTTCACAATCCACAAACCAAATCCCACCTCGGTGATGTGTTCTTCACTGATGCCGGCCCTTTATATATTTGGACGAACTCCCTTTAAAAGAAAAGATGAGTAGTGAGGTACGTGGGTATGCCCACAATGCCCCCCTACATTGCATCACGTGCTACTAATCAATCAAGCTAATTGGGCTAGACCGACGAAGTCAGGACGCTCTACATTATCTCACATGTTACTAATCAGTCGAGCTAATTAGGCTGGACTGACGAAGTGGGGATGCCAAGAGGAGAGTTGTCGAATCGTACGTTGTAGTTGAGCCGAATGGATGTGAGCATTGAATCGGTGTTATCGATTGAAGATGAGCGGAGCGAGCCAACGTGTCTAATCGGTAAAGTTGAGCCGAACAAGGATTCCCCCTCATCTTAAACTAACGGAGCAAGGATGATCTAATTGACCCATCTTAATTTTGACTTTCATTTCAACGCAATGATTGACTTTTTAAATATATATATACAGAGTCTTTTAGTACTCTCTATCAATCATCTTTATTATTATCATGATGTTGATGCCCACTTTGGATTTAATAGTATTTATTATAATTATCAAATTACAAAAAACAACATAAACTTTAATAAAAAAAAGGTAATTCATTAGTTAATACAATTCAATACATAGTCCAAACAATTTGATTAAGTAGAAGACACTGCTCTAATAATCTCCCATTCATAATAGAGATAATAACTCATATCTAATCATATCAGATAATCTATCATGACTAGAGCCTTCATGTAAGATTTTCTAAATAAAAAGTTTATTTTTTATTTTATATTTTATATAAAAAATTCTTACATCAGTTATCCTATTCATTTCTTAAATTTAAATTTTATTAACTGTACTTTTCTAAATTTCGGAAATAAAATTTAATCCCTAAATATTAAATTATATTTCTTTTCTATTTCACTTATTTCTAAACTCTCTATTATTACAAATATAATAATAAAAAAAATAAAAAATAGAGAAATTAGTGTGATGAAAAGTAATTTTTTAGGGTAATGTGGTGTGGAGTGGAAGTGATTGTCTGAGTTTAATAAAGTGGATAATTTATTTTAAATTTTAGAAATATGATAAAAAAAATTGATGTGAATATTTTTATCATACATTTTAAAGAACATAGCCTTAATTAATGAATCACTTTACCACAACTAATCATCCCTTATTTTGCCTTAGTGGTTGAATTGTCGGTTAAAATCTACTCGCAACATTATTTTAATAGCAATGCGATACTTGAGTACTTTAATCAGCTCCAAGTTTACCTTCACTTGGCAACCATGTTATAACACATGCAATTGTGGTTTAGTTTTAAGGTTTAAAGGCATGAGAATGTAGGGCACACTCCTAACCCTAATTACTCAGATTAAAAAAAACAAAGAATTGCACGAGAGAGTTGAGATAATTTTCTTCGTTTAAAAAATAATTCATGAACAAATTTAGTATTTACTAAAAATCATAGCAATAGTGTTCGCTCTCGTGTGTTGCTAGACAATCATGGTAAACTCGCGGCCCCAAAGTTTGGGCGCGGGTTGAGCCCAAGTCTAGGCCTGGCTATGAATCATGATCGTCAGCTCTAGTTGATCCAAATACACAACTTTATTTTTAAAAAAATCTCATTTTCCCTAAACCCCTGAACCATCAGTTGACCCACATATTGGACGCGAATCAAGTCGAAATCTAGGCCTGGCTGCAAATTAGGATCGTGAGCTCTAGTTGACCCACAAATACATGACCTTATTAAAAAGTCTTATTCGCCCTAAACCCCTTAACCCTTAGTTGACCCACACTTTAGGCAAACAAAAGTCTAGGTCTAGTTGTGAATCATATATAATTGTGAGCTCTAGTTGACCCAAATACGTGACTTTATTAAAAAAAATCTCATTCGCCCTAAACCTCTTAACCCTCAGTTGACCCATAGTTTGGGCGCGAGTCAAGCCGAAGTCTAGGCCTAACTGCAAATCATGGTCGTGAACTAGAGTTGACCAAAATACACGACTTTATTAAAAAAATCTTATTCATCCTCACTCCCTTAATCTTTAGTTGACCCATAATTGTTTCAGAACAATGACACAATGGTTAGATTCTTTAATAGATAATTAAAAATTTTAAATTTTCAATTTTAATTATGATGTATTATAAGAATTTTTTTCTGTAATAAAAAATGGACTTAAGAATATTAGTCATTTAGATGAGTTTTAATTAACGTTTTTTGATTTATCCTGATGATCGATGAAAATTTTTCGTAGAACTAAATCAATCACTCAAGATTCGATATTATTCGATTTAATTAATTATTTTTTTAATTGAACTACAGTTTGGGTGCGAGTCAAGCCAAAGTCTAGGTCTGGCTGGGAATCATGATCGTGAGTTTTAGTTGACCCAAATACACGGCCGGCGGCCTTATTAACAAAATCTCATTCGCCCTAAAACCCTTAACCCTCAGCTGACCCAGACGATCACATCGCTCCGTCATCCCCGACGCGTCTTATCCCTTCTCGGTCCCAGTGGCGGCCTTCCCCTCATGATCGCCGGCGAGTACAGTTTGAGTGTCGGCCATCTCCGCCGCGAGCCCAGGGGGATCTGTCTACAGTGAGTCCCGGCCGGAGCTTTCCGCGGCGTCGCCTCCACTTCCGGGACACCAGTAGGAGACGACAGTTCCTCTCTTCTTCATCCGCCTAGGGCAGCCGCTTGTACCTCCGCGTCCCTATACCCCGAGCCAAGCCTACACCGGAGGAGGTTTCCCACTTGTGAGCAACCCTGACGCGGTATCTTCTTCCATGATTTCATATCTATGTTGCGGCGACCAGGATCGCTTTCGATCGCGATAATTCTCGTTGTTTTTCGCTTGTGAGTGCCTCCAATCACTTCCTCATCTTCGATTGACTTTCCTGCGTGATGTACGCTATGGGGTCCTTTGAAGCTTTGGTTTTGTTATTCTAATGAGTTGTAGGTGCTGTGATCTCGTGCAGATTAATGGCAGGCCAATCTGTATGTTTGGGCTGTTACAATGTATTTAGGAGGAATATCTCGAGGTGACATTCTGTTCATTCTTTTCCTTGATTTCTGTTTCTTCCTTTTCCTCTGTGAGCTAGGTTTCAGGGGTAGATTCTGTCTGTTCTTTGATTTCAGCCGTGAGATTGAGCCTGTTGGTGGGCCTAGCTCGGGCAAGGCGTGACAATTTCTGTCTTCCTCTCGCAGGATATGCTTCGAACATAACCTGGAAAAGATTGCGCCTTTACCGTGACACCATCGGATTCATCCGTTTATTGACATGTGAAGCCCTTGATTTTCCAGAAGAAGGTTTCATGTCGTTTCCTCCCCCTCACGACACTATCGTATTCGCCAATCCCAGTTCACCAACATCCTCTGGCTGTGAGACTAACCCCATTCGTGATAGTTGGGTGCCCTATCGAGCTTGGCTCCAATGGAGGATGCAAGAGTGTGCCAAAGCCGGAAACTTAAGAGAGTCTCTGAACTTTCTGCAGCTTCTCCAGCCCAGTATTCTTGACTACAATGGTCTTCTCTACAATTATTTCAGATCAGGTTGTGTTTCTATAGATGCATTGATGCATATTTTTTCAGAGATGAAAAGGTTTGGACCATATCCAAACGCTTGGACATTCAACATAATCTTGAATGGATTATGTGCAATGGGCAATTTGGAAGATACCTTCTTTATGCTCGATGAAATGTGCAGCCACAGATATGTTCCATCTTTCACGATGTTGAGGAAATTGATGAAGAAATCACTAAGCTCTGGTAGCCTTGAGATATCTCTTGAAATGTTAGGGCTCATGATGGAGTTTGGTTATTTGCCCACACTGGCAGATGCAAATAGTATGATAGTGAACCTAATTAGAAATGGCAGGATTCACCATGCTTCTGAGGTTCTCTCACTATTGCAGAAAAAAGGTTTTGTGCCAAATGTCTACACCTACAATGCATTTCTTTTTTGCTTTTCCCAATCATGTCTTAGCCATATAGCTCTTTCTCTCCTTTTTAGCATGAAAAAGAAGGCATTGAGTCCAAATGTCTACTCCTATACAGCTATGGTGCTCGGGTTCAGCAAGGAAGAGTTGTGGGAAGAGGCTTATCATGTTTTGAAACTGATGGAAGATGAAGGCTGCATGCCTACAGTTGTCACATACACTATACTTATTAGGAACCTTTGCAAAGCAAGGAAGTTTAAGAAGGCATTTGGTATTTTTGAGACAATGCATAAGAATGGATGTCGACCTGATTTAGTAACATGTAATGTACTACTCCATGGTCTTTGTTCCAACAATGCAATCATAGAAACTCATAACTTCATTCATCTTATGGAACAGAAAGGCTACTTACCTAATCAGGTTTCCTGTTGTACACTAGCGAGTGGTTTATTGAAGGCTGGGATGGTACATAATGCAATAGATCTCCTGCAAAAAGTAGTCTATTGGGGAAACAATAGTATAGATATTGTCACTTGGAATATGTACTTTCATTGTTTATGCTGCAAGGGGAAGATGGATGAGGTACTTGAACTGCTAGCTAGTATGATGGAGAAGGGTTTTCTGCCAACTACTGTTACATATAACATTATTCTAAAGGGGTTATGCAAACATAATTTTATTGATGAGGCACTAGAGTTTTTTGATCGATTTTTTCGGAGTGGGAAAGGTCCTGACTCGGTTTCATTTAATACAATTCTTTCAATGTCTTGCAAGCAGTGTAACTCATCTATGATCAGAAGGATTTTGATAAGAATGGACATTGAGGGAGCCAAACTTGATACCGTTGGCATGACTTGTTTGATGCAGTACTTCTCCAAGACTAGTAGACCATTGGAATGCTATAATATTTTTAAGTATATGATTCTATATGGGCACAAACCCAGTACAATCACTTATAATGTACTTCTGCACAGCCTTTGCAAGAGCGGTTTTTTATGGTATGCGTATAGAATGCTTCACAGATTCAAGAATACAGGAATATTTCCAGATATAACTTCATATAACATCCTTATACATGCTTCAATTAAGGAAGGTGATTATTTCTTAATGAAGTTCTTATTGGTCAATATGTATCGCCAAGGTTTGCTTCCGGATGGCATCACATATGGATCCTTAAGCCTTGGCCTCTGCAAGGAAGGTAATATTAGTTCTGCCGTGCGATTGGAGGACTGGATGCTAGAGTCGAACATAAAGCCGAGCATGCCTTACTATAATACTATTTTGGATGCTGTATTTCGAATGCGCAGATTGTGGGATGTCTTCTTAATACTTGTCAAGTTGGAGATATCAGGTTGTGTACCAGATGCAATTTCCTATAAATTTTTTAATCGGACGATGGCAACTAGTGGAAGAAAGAGATTTCCAAAGGCCATGAAAATTCTTGAAATACTGATGAACAAACATGTGACTTGACTTGTCCAAGGTTGGTGAGATTGAAGCACTCAAACTCAATCATTATTCATCCTGCACATTACTTCAAAAGCCAGAGCAGTAGACCTAGCCAGGTAACTTCTGCTCTTCCCTCTAGTTTTAGCATGCTGCACAGTTTGAGCATTCTATAGATGCCACTTAGAGACCACAATTCCTTTTCCCAGTGCATTCTTTCAGTTTTTAGAATAAGATATCTATTTATTCATTAGTTGTATTGTGCACCAGACTTTGTTTCAAAAACATATTTTTCCCCCCCCCAAAAATCCAAAAATGGATGTAACTATTAACCATAGAAAAATTAGCTTATGTATGTATGTAGTTAGAATCTCTGTTTACATAACACCAATTTAATCTTTAATAAATAATAAAACACCTTGAGATTTACAACTAATTATCAAATTTTTGTCTAGATAGTTGGAGCTATTTTCTTCAGAATATTGGTTACAGTCATGCATCTGTGTATGTTGTAATTCTCCATCCTTGATTCTAGATTTGCTTCAAGCTATTCAATAATGCTAAAGATCTGCATGCATTGAGTTATTTGCCTTGAAACATGAGTAGCCTAAATTAATTGGACGAATTTTCCAAGTAAAAGTCCTAGATTTGATTTGATGAGTTTGTCTTAATAAATTTTCGTAGTAGAAAAATTATCATGACTAACTTGCTACCAAGTATGGATATAATTACATTTTGTTGCCTAAATATTCACCGAAAGTATTAGTAGTGATTGAATTCTTTTAGTGCATATGATGGCATCACGAACAACAACAAGATCTTGATCACCTATTTGCCACCAGGATTTAATTGCATAGTAGAAGTCCAATCAATGAATGGGATTGCTTTAGCATTCTTCTAAGAACATTAAGCGAGTGAATGCATACATGAACCACCCACTTCATAAGAAGACTTGGCACTTAGTAGTGATTCATTGCATAATTTTGTAAGTAATATGATTTTAAATCCTGACAAGAATAAATTTGAATTAGATATATGTCCTACGATTTTTCGTGGGCCACTAGACTTCTTCCCTGGTGGATGACAATTTATTAGGAAGATTTATTTCTGATTTTGATAAATTTTTGCATTTACTTGAGTAACTCATCTATCATTTTTTGTAAAAGGTTTTTGAACCTTGGGTCCAGTTGACTGGAGGCAGCTAAAATCTATTCGTCTGAAGGCTTTGTATACTAGTTCTTGGAGAGCTTTTGGACACATCTTTTGTGAAAATATTTCTTTAACCCTTGTGCTCACCAAGATGCAAAAGGATTCAAGAGCGGATTTAACATCTCAATCTTTTGGTAATTTTCTCTCTTTCTTAAACTTTCATTTTCATTATTAGGAAGAGGCGATTTTTATTTATGAGTGAAATCTTTGATCAAGGTTAAACTTGTTCTTGCAAAATCCCATTGTTTACTTTATTCCTCAAGGGATAGTAATTGTAGATCTCGGGTGATATATAAGACACATTATAGATAATGGAGTGAGATCTCCTAAAAATGTAAAACCACCATGTTAGTGTGTATGTCTTCATCTTTATCATTTTCATAATCACACTTGTGCCCCATTGCTATTAACATTATTATTGTCTTTGTGCGTATGTGAAGAATCGTAAATTCGGGTGCACTATCTATTCAAAATACTCGTTATCAATCAAAATTATTTAAATTAGTCAAAATTATTTTAAAAGAATTATAGCAGCTACATAATTATAATAATATTGGATTAATTGTTATACGTTGTAATAAGTAATCGTAGTTGCTAAGAATGTTGAAAGTAAAGATATTCTCGACCGGCGACAGCCTTGCGTGAGGTCTCCTTGCACTGTGGCCTCACGTGCGGCAGGCGACGGCCCCGTGCGATGTCGCCTCACACGGTCATAAGTGATGGCCCCACGCGAAATACTTGCACGATTGTGTGTAATGTATGTGTCTATTTTTTCCCATCTCTTTTCTCTTTTACTCGGATTTTTTTTTGCTATCATTCCTTCTCATTTTCTTAGAGATTTTTTTTTCCTTTCCTCATCTTGAATTTCTTTCCATCTTGTTCCATTGGAGTAAACAGGACCTAAAAGAGAGAAAAAGAAAGAAAAGGATGGGCCAACTTACCATCAAGGAATGGTGACAAAGTTGAAATATATCCTCCTCTCGACACATAATTCCTCCTTGCATTATTTTTATAATTAAAATTTTGAGCACCTAATAATTAAAAATTTGTCTTTATCACTCAGTCTCTCGTGATTCAATAAAAGTATAGAATGGCAAAGAAAAATTTGTGTTTAGATTCTTTTAATTTATTATTTAACAGTATTCTTTTTTCTCTAATATGTTTGAGTGTATATATATATATAATTTACATGCTCAAATGTTATTAGAAGGCATGTCTAAGTCAAGATGATTTGGATATCTAACTTCAAATTGACGCGATATATCCATAATAATTTTTAAATTATCGCTTAACCTCGAATGGGATACTCTTTATAACACTTGGCTGATTTGTGTGTTCTAGCGATTAGAATAATAGGGTGATTGATGCAACCATTAAGATTCTTTAACTTGAAAGAATAATGATAAAAAAAAATTAAAAAATATCTAGAGGATTCGACTACATGAGGGAGTTTGATCAAATTATAGACACCTAAGAAAGTGAGTGCAAAAGAGTATATGTTCACAAGGATCTTTGCCTTAGCATAGGGGTGATTGACAACAAACTTAACAAAAATGGAAGAAAGAATGATAGATATAAGAGTTTTAGGGTTTACAATTTTGGTGATTGACAACAAACTTAACAAAAATGGAAGAAAGAATGATAGATATAAGAGTTTTAGGGTTTAGGATTTAGAAAGAATGATAGGTATAAGAGGGTGGGATGGTCACAAATATTTGCTTGCTAACTCTAGAGAATATTAGATGAGAATCAATGAGATAATGAGATAATGTGAGTGGATTTCATGGTAACATAATGTGGATGCATTTAAGATTATTTAAATGATAATGAGTAGAGAAAGAGGAATGCACTTGAATAATTTTTTTTAATTATTTTCTCCCTCTATTTGACATAATTTTTAAAATTTATCCAATCTAATGTAATGAATGAGAATCTTAACGCAATAATAAAATTATTATTATAACTTATGATCACAAGTTTAAATTGTGAAAATAACATCTTACAATATAGGATAAGCTCTACCTATAAAATAGATTTAATATGATTTGATTCTTTTTCAAAATTCTTTATTGACAAGAGGTTTGTGCATTCAGTTATCCTGATCAAGTCTAATGTAATGTATACATTTCATAATAAATTTTATTCTAAAAAGATACCATGACTTTATCTTGGATAACAATACTATAAATTATGAAAACTTCAAATGAAAATATTTTTCGAACTCTTTAGAATGCAATTATGGAATAATTGCATATCTTTTAATATCTTTTTGGGAGAATTTCATATTCCTTCCTCTTGTATTTTTTTTTTCATAATAGATTTTTATTTGAGCTAACTTTAATGATTAATTTTTCATTCATTCAAAATTAAATACTCTAAAAAATATAAATTTTAATTTTCTAATTAATTTTTTTAATCCAGATATTCAGTCTTTCAAATTAATTAATTCTGAAGATGATCAATTTAATTTTATAAAAAAAATTCATCTAAGATAAATTTAAAAAAATACTCAAAATTTGATATTTAATGACCAACTATCTTAAATATGTCATCTGATCAAAGAAAATTTATTTTTTGTACTTGAGAATCAAATTTAAATGCCTGAAACTAATCAATTTTTAATTTTATGGAATAGAACCCACTATGTCAATCAAAACTTCATAACAATATAGCTAGCACCACCTATCTTTAATCATCAATCAAAACTTCATACACAAATCTGATTTAAGTTCTTCGGAATTCCTCGTATGCATGAACACTCATCTCCAAGGACGCGCCGAGCTAGCTAATTAAACTGATGATATATACGTAGCAATCTGACTAATTATAATTCCTAATTAGCCCTTAATCACTTCCAATTCTCACGAATAGTCATTCTAATCGAATATTC
>JBBUKS010000078.1:1109161-1144132 GCA_038050645.1 Hedychium gardnerianum | reverse complement strand
ACTGGTCCAGGTACTTGAGGAACTCGATCACGTGCGCGCCGCTGCACCGCGCCAGCGTCAGCGGCGGCTTGTGGTTCGTCAAATACTGCAAGAACGTGTTCCAGTCCCGCCGCTTCTGCGACTCGTACCGACTCAGCGGCGGCGGCGGGGCAGTCTTGTCGGCTGCCGGCGAAGAGGACGAACCGCCGCCTTCTCCGGGATCCATGCACGGTCGCTAGCTATCAGATTCCCGCTTCCTCACCGCCGCCGATTAACAGACTGCACCACTCCTGCTCGATCTCTGTTCTCGGCCGATTCAGTGACAGAGGAGGAGGCCGAGGCGCAGAGCGGAGCGGAGCGGAGGAAGGTAGAAAAAGTGGGTCACCAAGCGGCGTCGAAAGGGCGACGTGTATAGAGGGTAATCGAGCGCGGGCCCCACGCCGTGTTGGGAGGTGAGGTCAGTGCGACCGACGCTTCTTCTCGTCTGGGTTTAAATTTTGGGTGTGTCAAATTTTTATTGGAATAACCAGGAAAACCAGATCGGAAAGCCGGTCCATTTTGGTTCGAATTAGTAAACCGGTTCAAATTATACTTGATTTAAACCGGATCTACTAACGCATGTTTAGCATTTAACCTTTAATATTTGAGAAATGAAAAATGCTATAATTAACTAGGACTAATTAAGTATAAACAAGGAAATAAGATAAGTTTTTAGTGCCCGATACGACTTAATCTCTGACTTTATTAAAGTAAAAAAAAATACAATGTAGTTTGTTACAAGCAACCATATTTTGTACTCATCGAGATAGGGAGATAGGGAGATAGGGTTAATAACAAGGGATACCTAATTTAGTATAATGTTTGTTAAAGAGTTATATTTAACTTCTATCTTGATCGGGTTGAGATCAAGAGACGGGCTCACTCCTTAGGGCGTTGAAGTGTTGAAGCAGGGCACCTCCGATAAGTCGGATGTGAGTTGGGTTGACTTCTATCAGATTAGCCATTGTCGAGTCGACTTTCATCGAGTCAGTTGTTTTTGAGTCGGCTCTTATTAGATCAAACAACCTAACATTCTCTCTACTTAATGATTCTATTGTCAATAAAAACATTTTTTTAAAAAAATAGTTTATTTATTTAATTAATAATTTTGAATTGCTTGTATGTCACATTATTCGTGAAGATTAAGAAAATATTAATTATTTTCAAAAAAATATCATCATTAATTAGCATTCTCTTTACTTACATTTAATTTACTTATTATTCATTATATTTTACTATATTATATTTATTATATTACTTCATCTTATAATTATTATAACATTTCAATATTTAAATATACAAACAGAATAATTAAAATGGAAGAGAATATCAGGTGTTTTTTTATAAAAGAAAATTTTATGATACCTATAAAATTCAAAAGAAAATTTTATAAAATAACAATTAGATTTGTTATGTTACATGAAATTAAATGTTGGATTATAAAGTATACAAGTAGAAAATGAGAGTTACAGAGATGATATTAAGATGAATATGTGAACATATAAAAATAAACAAAATAAGAAATGTAAACACATTAGAGAAAAATCGAAGTTGTCTATTGAGCAAAAACTTCGAGAGACTTATTTATGATGGTATGAATATGTAATTAATTAATAAATGTTCCAATTAGACAATGTAAAATCATAATAACTACATATATTAATTGAGGAAGAAAAAAATCAAGAAGATTTAGTATAATAGGAGATCAAGTCTAATAGTATAGAAAGATTCATATAACAAATTCTAAAGATTTTGATTGTATTAATATTTAGAAAACAACCAATTATTAACAATTTATAAATGTCTTTTAATGATATCTTAAATGATGGAAAATATTAACTTTTAATGTTAATGATCATCAAACAATTGTGTTAGTACCCCTTTTGCTTCTATTTGCCAAATTGAAAAATGATTTTAGCATATAAGATTTATATCTGTGCAATTGTATTGAGAAATGATTAATATAAAGTACTGCTAATTTTTTATATTACATTGATAGATGAATTTATAATTTTCATATTTATTTTATTTGATTATCTTGTGAGAAAAATTAAGTGTTTGTTTAACTTGTCAATTTATTAAAATACAAGTAGTATATTCTAATTTGTTGTAAGAAATTTGAGCATCTATTTTGGTAAGTTGACTTTGTTTTAGGTTTTGCATATACTTTTTATTATAGGTTTTTAATATTTAATCCCACTAATCCTACCATTTACAAATAATTAATTCCGCTCATTCATTAACTCTCAAGTAAAGTTAATTTTCTTTAGATTTAAAGACTATAAATAATAAATTACAATTGTATTTAAACATTTGGCTATTGTGCTGTAAATGAGTCGAGTCGAATCAAATTTTGTGATAGTCAAATTTATTTTATAAGATAATCTAGTCAAGTTAAGCCTAAAATAAATCAAACTATTGAAATAATAATTGTTCAAGTTTGATTTAATTTTTTTGTATGAGATTATAAGATTGGTTCAAGTTTAACTTGAGTTTGGTTTATTTAATTTAACAAGTTATTCAAATATATTTATTTAATTAATTTTATATGTATTAAATGAGTATAAATAATTTTTTACTTAAATTAAAGTCAAACTTACTTTTGAAGTTTGATTTATTTGCAAAATAAATTATTATTGTTGTGAAGCATCCCACCACCTAATTTAGTTTAGACCTTAATTTTAAGTGAAGACTTGTTTAAATTATTTTTTACAAGATAAAATTTTTTTAAGGCAAATTGATCTGATTCCATGCTAAAGAAATATCCATTTTATTCTTTTATTAATAAGTTGAAATAATTTAATCTTCATTATTTTTAAAAACAAATTGATAAATATTATTAGTTTTTAGTTTTGATTATTGTTTGAATTTAGTTTTTTTTAGCGCCCATGCAAAAGTGGGAGTAACGTCCCTATCAACTGTCCTATTTATATTTTAAAATTGTTTTTTAAAAATTGTTTTAAAATTTAATAAAAAAATTTAAAATTGATATTTTATTAAATGTTATTTGAAATAATATCTATAATATCATTGTTGATTTATAAATAAAGAATTAAATCAAATTCAGACCTAATAAGTCGACTTAGGGCCGTGGACCCAACCTCTATGCCCAACTTAACCTTCTAGGTTATTTCGGTGACATAACACAATCTAGAACAAGCCATGTTTTTATACTCTTTAAAATATTATTAATATATATACATCATTTTAAAAAATAATAATAATTTTCTATTAGAAAATAATAGTCTTAATATCAAAGTTTACATTATTAAATTTATCATGCTCATGCTTTTTTTATAACACATGTTCTAATTTTTAGAATCTGATTAACCTACAAGCGATCGGTTCAATTTTATAAAAAAAAATTATCGATCTTCAAGAATAAATCGAGGAAGCATCACAGTCTTTATCGTCTTTGTAAGACCGTTCCAACGCCGAATCAATATTCTACTCATGAAAATAAATTTATGATTTTTTTTACCCATGAATACTTAACCTACGATCGTCTAGCCCAAGTTTTCTATTAAATTCGTCTCTAGCACATGTCTTAGCATATGATCGAATCATAATATTCTGAAAATCTCCGTTAAGCCTTTATCGTTGTACCGAGCCCGAGTATACTCATGTATCCTTGGTAGGTATACAAATCAATACCAAAAAAAAAAAAATTGATGAAGTAAATCTATTTTTTCATATAAAATAATTGTTATTCAATGAATTAATCTATGTACAATTTTGGTTAATCTCATTTGCAATTTTGTTATTCACTGATTCAACAATACTATTCGTTGAGACAAATATATAATTCAGCCAAAAATTAATAATATCACGTTTTTTTGAACATTTATCAACTTTTGTTTACCTTATGCTTAATCTATTTCATTTCGCTAAGTACTTTCAAAACTTGCATTCAATTTATCCTTGAAAATGAGGGCAAAAACTATAACATCTCCTTTTCCATACTCTATTTAATATCTCATTTAGTAATTATTTATCCATTTTCATAACGAAAAAACCCTGCAAAATGTCTTCATCTTTGCCATATGTTTAAACAATTACTATAATCATACCTTAATTTTGTCCTTTTTTTACTTTTAATAGAAATTTATTTTTTTAATAAATTTATTTTTTAAAAAAATTAAATTTGATTTTTTTTATTCCGTAGACATGATATTAGATTTTTTTTTCTTAATGATATACTTTTCTTTCAAAAATACTTTTCCGATTCAATTATTAAATTCTTTTTCATTATAAATCATACGCTTCATATTAGCTTGGGTTCGCTCCTAACAATATAGTCATTCCTATCTTATCACAACAATCCCACAAGCCTCATATGCATTCTTGTACGATCACAATAAAAGAGCAAGTCAAAATAGAAAAACTTACATTGAATTAAGGAATAACCACTTATGATTTCTACCATGTCAAGATGACACTTTACTAGCTCAGGTCAATTGAATATTGATAAAATTATTCGAGTATTTTATTTCTAAGATTTTATTTTACTCTTCTTTGAATCAACAATTCAATCCTATTTTTCTAGCTTTTAAAGATTTTTCTGACTATTATATATGTGAATCAATAGGTTAATATTGAAATTATGTTAAAGAAAAAGAGGCACGAGAATCCAATGCTGGCATAAACAGGAGCAATGGCTGAGTGAGAGAAACAAGTTTATGCAAACCTTATGAGTGTGCTTTGGCCATCCCCACAAATCTCTCTCCTTTCTGCTGAACATCCCTCCCACTGCCATTTGGGAGGCAGAGGCTGACCTACCACCATGGATTCCTTCAATCATTCAGCAAGTCATGCAAGCCAATCCAAAGCTGGCTGCCAAAGTGACTAATTCCCAGTGTCTACCATCTTTAACTTTCCTGCCACATCACATTTGATTGACTACCACCAAAGTCTTTGATTTTGGTCAGGGAATTCAGAGGTTGAAAGTTCATGAGATCAAAGACCAAACCAGCACAGTAAAAAAGATTGAATTCCAGGCTTTGGTTTTCAGAAAAAGATAATCTTCTTTTGTTAAAAACCTGAACAATAGTAATGTTATTCTCCACATTTTTGATGTGCTTCAAGTGCTACAATCACCATAATTAAACTGAAGTTAGATGAAAGAGACATGCCTCAAGTTGAAATCCCAAACTATTTATAAAACTCCTCTCTCTGAATATGTCTGCAATACTTCATAATCACAGCTCGTCTTTCTCTGGAGACTGAAATAAATAGACAAGAATCTGATCTCTGGAGACTGAAATAAAGTGCTTAGTGAAGTCATATTTTGCATAGGTATTAAGATGGAGTATGAGATTCTATTCTCAACTAATAATCAACATAAAAATGGAGAAGAAATGTCGGGTACCAACCTCTTACTTGACTGGTGAGAAAATTAGTGTTCGCCTAGGGAGATCTAAGGAGATTTGAGGGGAATTAATTCATGGCTATACAAGGGATCCTCCTTCACACGGTGGCAAAAGACGAAACGCTCGCCTCCAGCGCCCCCGCCAGCCCGTCCCAGGACCAACACAGAGGAGGTAAATCACGGAAGCTAGTCTAGCTAGCCCGAACAATGACTAGTACATGGGAGAGGATAGGAACCTAGCTACTAACCAGGATTTAATCCTCAAATCTCATAGTGACAACACCTCATACACTAACCATCAATCCATCCCGTGGAGATCGAGGGATCCTCCTTCACACAAGACAATGTGAAGGCTCTATACTATTCCGCACCTTGTACCTTTATTGGCTCGCTAACTTGTAAGATATCATATAATGTTGTATTGTCATCATGAGGCCCTTATGGGATGTACTATTGTACTAGCTATAGACATGAATAGTAGTATACGATTGTTATACAACACTAACCAGTTGGTTTAATTAAAATATAATATGATAGAATTGGAGCCAATTTTCTTTGTCCTTGCATGTAAATTTGTTAAGATCTTCCTCTCCACCCTTTCCATTGTGGTGCTCCTCAAGACTTGCAACTCTCCTCGTTCTCGAGCAAATCCACACTCGAATCATACACAAAGGCCTAAACAACTAATGCTTCTGTTGTTTTCAATTGTGTCTCCCAGTCTCACCACTTGGAAAGGATCGCCCTCCCATCAATGACCTATAAGGACTCTAACAAGCTTTGAAGAAGAGGATCCACATCAGCCTCCCCTTAGAAATCACCCTCCTTCACTTGGTGATGCTCAAAAGAACTTTCAGATTAACTAAATTGATGGTTAGCTCAAACTTAAGAATTACTAGTATTCTACATTTAGAATACTCTGCTGAAGCAAAAAAAGTCTGATTCGATCAAGTTGTATAAATTGATTCCTGATTTGAATAAAAATGGTCCAGGTAAGTACCAATTCGTAAAATTTGTAAATCAAGCCATTCCATAAATTTTATCTGAAAATGATGATGAGCAAGAAGCTCTCTCAAAGGTTTCTTACAGTTTCCTCTATAGCTTCACCTGAGAAAATATTGCTAGTTTGTTACATATCAAATGTGGCACACAACTTTTCATCACACTGACAACCAAGCAATAGGAATATAGGTAATTCATGGTTCATGGAACCGTAATATAAAGCTACAAGCTGGATTTGTTGCGTATCAAAGAAAGTTATGAAAATGGATATGAATTTAGCACAGTCGAAGTTCTCAGAATATCATAAAAAGATATGCTGGTATCGTTAGTCACACGAACAAATTCATCACAATGATCATGTTGCAGCACCAAGAGTGTTCATTAACAATCAATCAATAATTATCAAAGTAATATCAGCATAGGGAGTCACCTTGTATGGCAGGATCAACACCGTGGAACAGAGACTTTAGGCGTATTATCACACCTGAAGTGGAACAGTGTTAGTACTCAAGAGAAGCCAACGTCAGTAAAGACACTTCTCAAATTTGAAAGTTGATGTAATCACTTGCTTGCAATTCTTTTAAAATCTCCAAGGTGACAAACAAAAGCACCCAAAAACTCTCCAGTGTAAATGGTGATCCAGGGGGAAAGCGGCAGAGAGAATAGATCATACTGTTAGTAGATGTCCCAGGCTCAGTAATTTAGCAATTATTTGTCCATGGAGACCTGAGGGTCTGCAGACTTGAAAACAGCAAATGTATTGAAGGCGTGTCCTTTTCAGATGAGGGCAACTAATCCCATGATGTAACGGATAATGCAACCCAGAGATCATTGGATGTCCCACATATGTACATGCGATGTGTCTGGATTTCTTCCATGCTGGATGTAGGAATACCACTAGCATAATGACTGTCTTGTATGCGATCATTAATGGAGAAGATTATTTCTCTTAAAATAGGTTCATGCCCATTTAGAAGATTTCCCATGCTCAATACTTTTCTCCATGATTGATTGGCCGTGGGAGGAGGAAACAAACTTGCAACAGCATTTCTTTCGTGTGGCATTACTAGTTGCTTAGTTTTGAACTCCTAAAACAAAATCAGGAAATTAGAGAATCACACAAAAGAGCTCTCTTGCAAAAATAACTTGCTAGGATCTGTAAAGATGATCATAGATATGCTGATAACTGTTGACTTCTTTATTGACAAGAATCTACTAAAAAAGGGTATATAGTTTTTTACCATCCTCATAGAATTGAGGGATTTTACTTTGCCTTCCATACCTTATCCACTTCTGGAAAATGCCATACAGATTTTCAAAAAATATCAATTTTCTCCTAGACTTTTGAGATTCTTTTCAATTTACCGGTGATGATGCATGGTTTTGTTAGAACTGACCAACTAATGGACTAGGCATATCATGGATTATGATCTCTCTTTTTACCTGACGTGTCTTATGCCCAATCTATCCATCATGTGATCCACATGGCAAGTGTTGATTGTTATTTGTTTAACAAAATCTAATTATGCAATTTTACAGCCAATTAACATTTTTCTAAGTCTGGGTAAAATTTTGCCAGAACATGTAAAATATAGGGTGCAAAATGAGATTATTCCTAAAGTAAAACCAGGAATATTCCCCACCCAAATGATGAAAGCAACATTACAGACAAGAACTTAGGAAACGATCTCCAAAGCAGGTTTCAAATACAAGCTCTACAGGTATTGGTTGGAGAGCAATTAAAAAATGCTTATATTAATTTGGCATTATGACAAATTTAAGGGGAAAGCAATTAACATGATGTAGATAATTGAAATAATGCATAAATTATGTGTTCCAATCAAGCTGAGTAGGAAGCATGTTATTTTATCATGAAAGATAAAGGTAAGAATAATAAGTACGTGTAATCCACACAAGAATAGAGAATATTAACGATATAAATATATAAATTGGTTTCTTATCAAGCAGCTCGAGCTTTGGGACATGTAGTTAGCTAATCAACTTTAATAAAAGATGAAGTACCTGATCATAGCATATGCTCTCTAAACTGTTCCCCATTTTGGGCAGGTAAAATGCAAAATAGTCATTGAACACTGCTTCTGAAAGTCGTGGAGCGTCTAGCAACTTACGATGAATTGAAGCTGCAAGGATTAGCAACTTCTCTATGTGCTCAAATACGAGACAAAGCCGTCTTAGGTCACCAATCAATTCATTCTTCTCAAGAAGATGATTTGCTGTAAAAAAAAATAAGATTGTCACAATGTTGCATGTATTCCTTTTCACTAATTCTAAAAGTAGTGTAGTTAGAATGGGCAATGGCCACTACAGTCAAAGGAGATGATAAATAAAGTTCCAAACTAAGCCACAAGTCATTGACAACAACGGAGAGGTTAAATGATAGTTTCTGAGCCACAATAAAGAAGTTTAAATAGGCATTCCAAACCATTGCTTGTGAAAGGACAACCACTGAGATAATGAACTAGTCACATAGCCAACAAGAAGTTGTTAGATTTTCAAGATACTGTATTTTTAAGACATAACAAGACATCAAAGACCGACATAATACTTGAATTAAAATTAGGAATCAATTTGCTACTGAGTCTAAATTTTACAAATTGAAAGGCAAGTGTTCCCCATGAGTCATTATCACATACCTTGAAAACATTTCAAATTTGATGCTATTGTAAGATAAAGCTGATCAAGTTTTGTTTTCATAGGTTTAAAATCACCATATGAAGTCTGGTTCAGAATGTCAGCTGATGCTCTGAAGGCTGTGCAAACCATTTGTTCAAGCAGCTGATATGGTTTCAAAGTTTCAAGGTAATGGAGTATCTGCACAAAGCATTAAAATTCTTGAATTCATATTCCTTAATCGTGGATTTTTTTTTTTCTAGATTTCAAATAAAATTAGATTGTTGAGCTTCATGAAGGTGCAAATAAAAACATAATTTTAGCATGTACTCGATATTTGTTAAAATAAGTACCTTTTCTCCTTCTCGAATTGGATCAAGAAGAGGCTTCTGCTCAGAAACTGGCAAAGGTAGAGAAGCATTCCAAATCTGCCGCCATAAATTCCCATGTTCAGACATGCGTTGTGAAAGCTTTCCACGAGGAGGCCAGTCATTTAGTTCACCTGCACTTCCTTTCATCTTATTGTCCTCCCAATCACCAGGTGAATGCCACCGAATAAAATCTTCAAACACTGCATCTGGGTTTGCAGCCTTGAATGCCGACATATCTAATCAAGCAACATAAAACATTAAAATCCTTCAATGAATTTCTAATTTATACATTCTTTCTTTAAGAAAAGCCAGGGAGTTTGATAAGAATAGTGGGGAGAGTAGAACTAAAGGAAGAAACACCAGAAGATTTGACTGATTTAAGATTAACAACATATTTCGCTGCAGAAAGCTAAATAGAGAAAATGATTATGGAGCTGACTCAAAACAGGAGGAAAGTATAAATAGTTTTCATTGCTACTGTCCCACAGAGTGAGCCTACCACATTGCATAAAACATTAGGAAAAAAACAACAGTTTGTCGTTAAAAAAAATCTGAAAGTAAAGAGAAAAATTCACAATCAAATACCAAATATCAATAAAAATTTACATTTACTTCCAAACCATAAGAAAAAAACATACAAATGAGCTGAAAACAAATAAAAGAAACTAATTTAGAACTTTAAATTTGAATAACAATAACTAGAAGAAAATTGGTGAACCAAAGAAAAGCTACAGAAATCTTACCAGATGAGAGGATATCTCTTTCCAATTGTCCAGAGAAGCTCTGTACATAAGAATTACAATATGTCAAAAATCTCATGGATGAAATAGTAAAAATGTTGATAAATATATAGATTTTTTATGAAGAAAAAATGTATATGAAATAAAATTATTCAAATATGTGCTAACTCCTAACTATACTAACTTGGCATAAGTAGAATTCAAAGAAATAAAGCATTATGCCTTTATACCTGAGCACAAAGATCTACATTATATCAGCTCTTGCTTCAGCATGCCCTCTCTCCAATAATTAAAGAAAATTAGATTGAGTGAGGCATTTTCACATTTAGAAACTCCGCAAAAGTTTGGTGGTTATTATTTTGAAATCAAAAGACCAGCCCATCATTCAGTGATATCCTTTCACAGGGCCAGTGGATAGAATTTCAATTAAGCCTTTCAATTTTCCATAAGCCTCGGATCTCAAGGATTTCAGAATCAATCTCGTTGAAGTTGCGTAAAATAATACTAGCTTAATTAATTTGCAACTGTTTCCAATAAATTTGTGCTTATGTTACCCATGTGATGCAAATCTACCACCCGAGCACCAACTCGGCTAGTGCTTATGTTACCCATGTAGCATAATGATGTAGCATCTTCATTTTCCTTAGATATTGGTCTAAATAAATATTTGAAAATTTTCTATTATGAAGTATGCTAACAACTTCGAAGGGATATACTTTAGACTTGTAACGTGAAATCACATCCATACTCGGTCATAATTAACATATAGCATGGTTTTAAAAAGTAGCTTGCATGGTTGCATAGGCATTTGCAGCAGTCAACAGCATCCCATACAACATATCTTTATGCAGTTTCAATATGCGTGACTACATGGCCTATGCATATGCAATTTGTGTGGCCATATATGGAGTCATATATGAGAATACAAAAAAAAGTAAATAGATAAAAAAAAACTAAACTTGTGATTCATCTGAATCAAATAAAAACATGAGTAATTACTTGACCTACTCATTCCTCAAATAATAAGAGCTTCATGATTTTTTTAATAGGTTTATCTCTTGTGATTGTGAAATACTTTGTAAGGTAAGCTTTTGGTGTTGTGACTTACAGGTTTAAACACTTGTTTTCAGTTGCATGTTACATATATGATATATTCAACATTACTGATTATTATGGATTATCATAAATTGTGTTTATTGTTACACATATTTTGTATATACCCAAAGAAGCTTACCCCCTATATGGAATAGTGATTGACATTTAAAAAATTTCAAGTTATTAAAACAACACTGAGTTATTTAAGCAAGTTGGAGATTTGTGTTTTGTCATATTTATTTAATTTTCTGATAAAATTGGAAGGTGAATATTTGAGCAACTCACATGAGTAGTCTCAAAGCATCAAGACTGGAGCCTTGAAATTAAAAGGTATATCTAGGAGTGCAGCAATAATAGTCTTCTAAGTTATAACTATACTTTTTTCTTTTATTGTGTTAATTATTCCTTGTTTCTAAATTAGATGGCTCTAGTAGTTATCAACTCTGCAATGGTCAACACGGTCAGGATAGAGAATTAGCAAAGGGACAGCCTGTGGACCAGCAAGTCTTGCTTAACAAATAAGAAACTTGCATATTAAAAGAGAAGCCTTAAAGTTAGAAATAGAAATCAAACTTACAAAAGCATCACCAGAAGCTTCAACAGCACGAAGCCTTTCTTCATGCATATCTTCTGTCATAATTGGTGCATCCTAGAATCGAGGACATAGAAAGCACATTTAACAGATGAGAAATAAAGCTTTGATGTGTAGCACTGCACAAAAGAACCAAGATGAAAAGATAACCTGTGTGTAAGGAGCATGCATCTTTTGACACGAGCACAACAGCATCATTGAACCAATAACACCGGCTGATCCTTTCCGTAGTAGATTTGTTGTTTGTGAATTAGGATATTCTTCTATATTAGTGCGTTTTTCAGAACTTGAGGAAGATAATTCTGAATCTTGATGCCGAAAAGTTCTTGGGTGACTGTTAACAAAGTTTTAAGTAATTTAAATCTGTTGATAATGAACCATAAACAGGTTGTTGCGACCATAATGTGAGAGTTTTAGAATAATAATTTTAAACTTAATGGAGCTAAACTCAATGGAGCCAAAGAAAGGGGACACCTATCTCTTGTCAAGATTTGAAGTTGTCCAAGAAATCTATTTCGATCTTGAAAAAAACAGCTCACTGTTTTGAGATTTGGTGTACTATCCACTCTCCTTAGCAGGGTCCTCTTAGTGTCACCCTTATAATGCATTAATGAAGTTGTGGTAGGAGATGGACCTTTCTTATAATCCAAAGTAGGAGCATCTGAATGATGATTTGAATTCTAAAATATAGCAATATGCAAGGAAAAAAATTCTTTGGTTTCCTCTAAGGACTCAATACTAATGTTGATGAAATGCATGACTGTCTGCTTGGGACCAAGTTGGTATGTCTCTCTGAGAAGCATTTTGCTAAAGTACAAAGGGAGGAGACCAAAAATGAGCCACACAGTCCCTTAGTAAATCACCAACCAAGCTCTATACTCGCTACCTATTAGTGCGAGGAGATTCACTAAAAAAATTGGTGTGACTGCTGCAATAAACTCTTTCATACCTGGAAAACTTGCTGGAAAATATATGGTACACCAATAAATTGAACCTATCTAATGAACAAGTAGAGATTTTTAACAGACTTTTAAGTCAAACTAGGTTATCCAAGGGACCGAATGCTTCTACCTCCCAACTGAAAGCCTCCACTACACAATCACTTAGTTTGAAATTCTCCTAGTTTAAGAAGGTGAATTACACACTGGGAGGAAATGGAAATTGAACTTGTTTCAAGACTGAAGATTGAATAGGTTGAGGACAATCTTTTGTAAGTTAAACGCTAGCCTTGTACCAAATAATCAGTCCTTGGATTAAAGACAAAACTAATATGGAATTGCAGATTTCAGAAAAGCAGTATAACTGATGTCTGGAAATTTGCTATTGAAGAGGCTGTTTGAAGGGACTTCTGAAAGAAAAACCTAGATGAAGGTTGAAAATAAACTAGTCTGGTCCAATCTGCACCTCAGCAGAAGCAAAAGTGGAGCAAAAATTTGATCAGAAACAGTGGATAAGCAGTGAAGAAAACAGAAAAGTCTAAGAAGTATATTGTATTCTGGAAGAACTTCATGGTCTGAGATGCAGTTTTCCTTGTTTGCTGAGAATCTAGAAGAAGACCTCACTACTTGGGAGCAAACATGCAGACGAACACCATGGTTGCGTTGCTAGGAGTGGATGTGACCAAGCACATGGATTTCTCCAGTAAGCTTATGCAGTAGTGCAAGAGAAGGTTATTTTTTCCTTCCCACTGGAAAAGGCACCTTGTCTGATAAGGTCAGGAACACCAGAAGAGGAGGAAGCTATCAGATCAGACATGAGAAGTTAGGTTCTTTTATGGGAACAGGGAAGGAAAAGGAACACTAAGCTCTAATACCATGTTAATTTTAGGGTAGATATTTCCATCTACCTCAATATAGATTGTCATTATTGTTAATTTGCATTTACAACCCTCAGATTAGTATATTACAATTGAGATCTATGTATTTACAATTTGGTCCTCATTAATTTCCAACACAAAACATCATAGAAAAAAAATGTCATTTCAACCCTCCACCACTAACAGAATTCCTCTCCTAGCTACAAAACCATGTAAATGTTGCCTCCCTCACCAGCAAAAAAAGGTACTATTCTAGAACTACGAGGAAATTAATCCTATTTTATAAATCTGAATTCTAAAAAGAAGGCATCCAATTATAATGAACAATATTGGTTGGTTCATAAGGTATCAAAGATTCAGTATATCCAATCCTATTTTCAGGTGCAAACAAATGAATACCATAAAGTAGCTAAGTAATCAACAATAAGACTGGATGTGCATACAAAAAGTTGGAATGAGCATGTGGGAAATAAATTTTAGGAAAACTTTGATCCTATTTAAAATCCAAGCCATTGTTACAATCCATGGATATGTATTTTGAAGCAAGTGGGTTTGCATAGTGCACAAATTTTTCTGATTGCACAGAAACTCGTCATAGTTAGAAATTATTTGAAGGTTATCCACTTACGGTCTGGATGCTAAATGCTCAGGAAATATTTTATGACAACGAATGTAAAAGCAAGACGACAGTGAGTGCATCTTACCTGTCACTTTTATCTTTCACAGACTTGGATGGATAAGCTGCAGCATTTACCTGTATTTCAAGCTCAGGAGTGCTATTATCCAATCTTAACTGACAGACTAAAAAACCCAGGAAATAATGGGTCACCTTTTCATCATAAATCTGGTTCACATTTTCAGTGCTCTTGTCAAAGTCATGGCTTGATTTCTTCTCAATGCATATTGCAAGCTTGAAAAAATATGAAGGAAAAGTGAGGATCACAATTTCATGCCATGACAGTAGATACTTCTATCTACCAAACTAAGAGTTTCATTTTGCATATGAAAGTTGTATATGCCAACAATAAAATTGCACTATTAATGGTTATTATAAAGTATCTACTGATGGTAAATTTTCATATTGCATTCACAAATTTAATTTTTTTCATAATATTTATTTCAAAAGCATTAATATTTAGTGATATGGTAAATTTTCATAATGCATTCACGAATTTAAATTTTTTCATAGCATCAATTTTAGAAGCATTAACAGCTTTATATCTACTTTATTCAGCAATATTCTGAGGAAAATTGATTATAATGCTTGTCCTACCAACTTATTTATGCATTACTTCAATTTTCAAATTACAAGATATGTTAATTTACTAGATATTCAAGCATCTGACTGGGTATGATGACTTTGACACATGTTCTATTTTTGCAAATCCATCCTCAACATTAATGCTTTCATGCCAAGTGGATATCATTTTCAACCCCATGATAAGCTAGAGCATTTTCTTTTCCATTGGAAAGGCAACTAAAAGGAAAGGAAATGAAGTAACAACTCAGAGGAAAAAATAAGGTGCGCAAATTTCTTAATAGTTGGAAGGCACATCCAAACAAGAAGATGATAAATACTTTATGTTATGTAAAGGGAAAGACTTAGATGATGTTGTTATTCTTCCTTACACATTGAAAAGGTTGACTTAATGGAACATGTTGTAATCAATTTTAATAGTTGCCCTATTTTAGATGCTTGATGTCTTTTTTAATTTGGCAACAATATTTTTTAATTTTGTTAGAGTTTAATGAGTATCTTTTAAGTAAGTGGGTATTTGTTACCCTATTTATTTTATTTTATTTTTCAATTTAAATTGGATTGGAGCCTCAAAAAAGACTCGAACTTCCCCTTTATAATTAATCTGTCAACCAATAATATTTTCTATTCAATAAATTCATCGTTGGAGAAGCTTGGTGATCTTTCAACAAATAATATTTTCTATTCAATAAATTTATTGAATAGATTCAAGACACAGTACCGTGGTGTATGTTGTTTACAGATGATATTATTTTGGTAGATGAGAAAAGAGTAAATATTAAACTAGAATTTTGGCGGGAAACCCTAGAAGTGAAAGGTTTTAGACTTAATAGAGTAAAGATAGAATATATGGAATTTAAGTTTAATAATATTAGACGTAACGAAACAATTGTTAAGATAGGAGATAACGAATTGTGTGGAACTGAGAGCTTTAAGTATTTAGGATCATTTTTGCAAAACGATGGAGGGATTGAGAGAGATGTCTTACATAGAATACAAGTAGGATGGTTGAAATGGAGGAGAGTATCGAATGTTTTATGTGATCGTAAAATACCTCTAAAACTTAAAGGAAAGTTCTATAAAATAGCAGTTAGACCTGCTATGTTATATGGAGCTGAATGTTGGGCTATGACTCAAGCATATGAGCAAAAGATGAGAGTTGCAGAGATGAAGATGTTAAGGTAGATGTGTGAACATACGAGGATGGACAAAATAAAAAATGAGAGCATTAGAAAGAAAGTCGGAGTAACATCTATTGAGGGAAAACTCTGAGAGACACATTTGAGATGATATATACATGTACTTAGATGACCAATAAATGCTCCAGTTAGGCGATGTGAAACTATGACAAACATACACATCAAACGAGGAAGTGGAAGACCAAAAAAGACTTGGTTAGCAACAATAAAATAAAATAAAATTTATTTAAGTATAGATGATGATATAGTAGTGGATAGAGCCCAATGACGTAAAAGAATTCATATAGCCGACCCCACATAGTGAGATAAGACTTGGTTGTTGTTGTTGTATTCTGGATATTTTTAGAGTTTGTATCATGGTATGAATATTGATTTAGTTTGTTTATGTATGATTGTAATTAGTTAGTATGAATTTTGATTGTTAGTTGTGTGTATGAGTTATGGTGGCAAAAGGCGAAACGCTCGCCTCCAGCGCTCCCGCCAGCCCGTCCCAGGACCAACACGGAGGAGGTAAATCACGGGGGCTAGTTTAGCTAGCCCGAACAATGACCAGTGTATGAGAGAGGGCAGGAACCTGATTACTAGCCAGAATTCGACCCTCAGACCTCATAGTGGCAACACCCCATGCACTAACCACCAGTCCATCCCGTGGAGACATTGTGTATATGGATTATGATTGTTAGTATGTATGGATTGTGTTTGTATGGATTGGATTATAATTGTGAGTTTGTATATGTATGAATTGGATTGTTGTGTTTGTGTTTGTATCATCATCGTCTATGATGATTTATATCGATATGAAAATTATAAATAGGGTACATTCCGGATATAAAGATTTCCTATCAATTTTTTTTTAAAAAATTATTGACGGAATTATGACGAAATCACCATTCCGTCTGAAAAATATCAATATCGTTACTGTTACATTTTTGATACATTTCCGACGGAATAATATTTTTCATCGGTAATCTCCGACGGAATAATATTTTTCGTCGGTAAACTCCGACGGAAACACCTATTCCATCGGAAATGAAAATGTTGAAACCTCCGACGGAACTGGTGTTTCCGTCGGGACTTACTGACATAAACACCTGATCCGTCGGTAATTCCCAACAGAAACACCCTTCCGTCGGGATTTATCGACGGAAACACTTTTTCATCGGAGGATTCCGACGGAACAGGTGCTTCAGTCGGGAATCTCTAAAATTCAAAATTTTCCTGACTCATACCGACGAATTGATGGTTCCGTCAAAGATTACCGACCAAATGCATGGTTCCGTCAGTAAATTTTAGCTACGAAATTTGTATTCTGTCAATAAATTTCATCTACAAAATTTTCTTTTTGTCAGAAATTTCTGACGAAATTTGTATTTGGTTAGAAATTTCAGTTTACGATCCAATAAATTTCGACGTATCATATTCAATCATTATTCCATCGATAGGCCTAAGTACCGACGGAATATTCCGTCGGTATGAACATATTTTTTTGTAGTGGAAGAAAGGTGATATTGATGTCCAGCAAATTTAATTTATTCACAAAAGCATTGCCGACGTCGACATTCAAGAAATTGATGTACAAAATAGGGATGCATCAATTAAAAGATCTTCCGTGATTGAAATCAGGGGGAGTATCTACTGTTATACTTTTTTTTCCTTCATTTAGATTTTTTCCACTGGGTTTTAACGAGGCAGCATTGGATTCTCCATCTAAGGGGGAGTGTTATAATAAATGATTAATTTGATTTAATTATTGATTGATGAAAAATTATATTATTCTATATTTATACCACTCATCTATCTTATAAATAGAAGAGTTTGATATCATAAAAAATAAAATAATTCTTTCTTCAATTCTCTCTTTCTATACTATTGAATTATAATCCGATATACTTTTATATAATGAAAATTCATAAAAAATAATAATAATAATTAAAGAAAGAAAAAATTATTCTACTAAAAAAAATTTAATTTCAATTAAATCAAGAAAAGGCTTGCATTTGTATTTGTAGGTTTGCTACTGGTTCAACAACTCCCAGGGAGTAGTAGCCGCCTTTGGAATGTATTAATTACTTGTTTAACTAAACTCCAAGCGGTGCAGTTCCTTTCAACATTCTCAAAAATAGCTAGCACCACACTTGCAATGAACAAGCTTCCTTAATCATGGCTTAATTAATTTGATCTGAATTTCCAACTTTGGATTAATAGATCAGAAAACCAAGTTAATTCACAAAGCCCCTTTTGCAGCCCCGGTACAGTGCGATGATAAGTGAAAAAGTGGACAACTAATACAACGAGAGTTCGATTTTTACACAACATATTCCCAAACACTTACGATACTCGAATTACTCGAGCCGTGAATATCTATACTTCTCAAATTTACTCCGATGACACTTTTAGATGAGTTAGATTGTTTGGATAAATAGATCATACAAAAAAATTGAAGTAGGTAAATGGGAAAATATAGTTTAATAGGAGGTGTATTTCTGATAAATAGGCGAAAACTGAGATCTGTCCTTTTTATTTCTTTTTCTCCCTTAGAAAGACATTGCGTGATAAGCTTTGGCATATCCAGCTTCTGCAGGAGGTAATTATAAGGGCTATCAGTAGGTCTCATGAGCCTCAAGGATTTCAATTTGGAGTTATCAGATATCTCATAATAACAACAGATTTCTGAAAATTGCATGGTATATATTTTTGTGTCCGATAATAACTTAAATTTTTAAATATCGAACTGACTGACTTTCTTTTTTTTTTAGCAGAGGCTATGATGAAAATGACTTACCCATGCCAGTTGCTATACCTCTCCATCAGTTCACCAGCTTTATTTCGTTCACATGAAGAAGATTGACCTCATTTGTTCGTATACGGATTACCACCACAAGGACCATTGCCAACATGCAACTGCTCTTCCTGTAACAGTACCATTCATCGCATGCAGCTCGATCAATAACTTCATATCTATGATCAACTAATTAAGCATATTCTTCATTTGATTCTTCTTCATTTTTCTTAGTGATAACCGGTATGATATTTATACTGGTAACAGTGCTCCGAGGCTACGTTGCCAAGTAGTTATACCTCCAAATATGAATCTCAGCAATTTAAGCTGTGGTAAATTGTAGGGGTGATAACTATTTTTTTTAATGCGGACCATCTGGATAGACTATTACGAAGATTTATCTGGACGTTTATTAAAAAAAAATTCGTGGGATTGAAACGATCATTTCTTTAATTAATCAATTCGAAAAGTTGAATATTTAATGTTAATTAATTTTTTTTTAAAATGATTGCTGCTTTTGTGCAGGGGATTATGATCCAATGGTTAAAGTCCTCCAATGATTAATCAGGTATTCTCAGTTGTCACACATTAAGAATTTTTTTGATGGAATGATAAATTTAAAATTACTGATCATCTAGATGAATCATCGCAAGTACTTTTTAATTTATTTTGATGATCGATGAAATTTTTTTATAAGATCGGATGATTATTTTCAAAAATAATTGGTTTAAAAAAATTAAATATTAAATTATAAAAAATAACTATTTTTTTTATCCTCGAAACTTGTGTGACGGTAGATTTTTTTTTAAATAATCAAAATTTAATTCTTGTAATCATATTCTAGAATTATTATATTTTCTGAAGTTATTTAATAAATGAAATATGTCTATCTAGAATTTATGGGATTGTAATATTTGATATAAAAATAATAATGACTAATTTTTGTATTAGAACAAAAAGTAAAGTATATTTTTTTAAAAAATCATAAAAAAATGTTTATCTTAATATAATAATATTTTATATTTAATAAAAAAATTTATATCCACTAAAAATAAATCACAACACCGATTGAAGCAATCAGCATGCTAACACGATGGCTGCTTTTGTAGTTGTAGCTAATGGAGATTTTACGGTTGAAACTGGCCTAAGGAAGCTGTAATTTTCCAGTTTTTAATTATTTTACTAAAAATGAAGAGTCTTTGATCGCTTCCGTGGAAGCGCGATTTGAAGCTTTAAGAGCGCAGTTACTAAAACTGGCAAGTAAGAGAGGAGAAAGGAAGAACAGAGCAGCAAACGACGCTGTCAAACTTCATAAACGCAACGTAACGTTCCAAAACCATCCCCTCTGTTACAAGTGGTAGTGGAGAGCGACCTCTGCTGCAGCAAAGCCCGACCTGCTCTCTCTCTCTCTCTCTCTCTCTCTCTCTCTTTCTTTTTCTTGGCTGCAACGGAGGAGCGAGCACATGCTTTCGAGGATGAATGGCGTCGTGTGGACCGACGAGGGCGGCGACGAGGAGGGCGCGGCCTCGTGGACGAGAATGAACGCAGCCTCCGTCTCCGGTGGTAGCGGCGGAGCGATCGGCGAAGGCAAGGACGAGCTCGGCCTCCCGAGTTTCAAGTCCATCCTCGACGACGACTGGTACTTGGGGGGTACTACCGCGGCCGCGGCCCACAACCTGCTGCCGGCGTCGGCCATCGCTCATCATCCCTTCGACGGCTTCCAGCCGCATGCGGAGCTCAAAGATGTGACCTTTCCCACGAACCCTAAGTCGCATGAGGCCTTAATGCTCCAGCCCGCCGATGACCTCGACCAAAATCCGCCTTTTTTCACTGGAAAATCGAGCTTTGCCTCTCTCTTCGGCGCGGTTTGTTCGAGTCCTTTCGACGCCGGGCTCGATCTCGGGTGCGATGCTCCGGGGTTTCTTCCGGCTTCACACGTCTCCGCCTCCTCTGTCTTGATGAACAGAGGCGTCGGGGTCGGCGGCAACGGGGAGGGAGTCCAGGGCTTCGCCGGGTTGGGAGCGAGCGACCAACTCGTTTGTGCCGATCTGAGCTCCGGAGGCGAGTTTTCCGGGGTCCGTATCCTTTCGCCGTCCGAGAACTGTGCCGGTTCCATATCCGGCGCCGGTTTTAGCCCCATGGGCTTCAACAGCTTCGAGATTTCTCCATTTCTCAACAGGTCCAAATTATTGAGGCCGCTGGAGATATTCCCACCGGTGGGAGCGCAGCCGACTCTGTTCCAGAAGCGTGCGGCCGCCGCTCTGCGGCAGAATTCAGCCACGGCCGATGAAAAAGGCAGCTTCCTAGGGCTATGGGGGTCGGAAGGAGCTGGGCAGGGCAACTGGGGGAAGTCCTCATTTGAAGTAGAGATTGAAAAGAACAGGAAAGGCAATGACGAATACGAAATGGACGATGGAAGCATGGACGCGTCGGGGTTGAATTATGACACAGATGAAGGCGCTACAGAGATTGCCAGAGGCGAGGAGAACGCAAAGGAAGGCGGCGCAGGAAGCAACTCCAATGCCAACAGCACAGTGACCGGCGGCGGCGACCAAAAAGGGAAAAGGAAGGGCCTCCCTGCCAAGAACTTGATGGCGGAGAGGAGGAGGAGAAAGAAGCTCAATGACCGGCTTTACATGCTAAGATCTGTGGTTCCCAAAATCAGCAAGGTGAAGATTCACATCATCCACTTCATGTTTGCAGTATCCAAATTTCATAAAACTATCCATTTTTTTCCTCTCTTTTTCAAATGATTGACTGATATTCTCAAAGAACTCTGCTTTTTGGCTTTGCCAAATTGTCCAGCTGCTGAATAATTTGTTTGGGATATGGCAAAATGCTCTTGGGGGATGATCCTGATCAGTGGTCCCTTAGTTCATGTGGTCACCATTTCAAGGAATTAAATCAGTGTTGAATCCATAAAGGAAGCCAGAGTGCTAATTATCTGACTATTTTTTAAAAAATACTTCATCCATTCTCATTATCATTCGAGTTCCTATAATCTAAAAGCTACTTTATGGTTCCATGTTCTTAAAGCTATGGAATTGCTTCACAACTTTTCTTTTTTGTTCTGCTAGAGATTGTATCTCATGATCACTGTACCTGCTTTAGTAGTACTTTTGTCTTCTCATTAACTATTTCATTGATGATGTTGTTAATATATTGATATGATTAAATATCTGTATGTACTTTTTTTCTGTCACTTGTTTATGCATTATCCACTCTGGAAAATAAACATGAAGGTTCATTCTTTCATACAAATCTGGACATGTTGGAGAAGTAACAAATTTTGGTCATCCTTCCCAATTACTTGAAGAAATTGTCTTGTTATATGCATCTATTCTTATCTAGTGAATTCCTTTTATCTTCGTAGATGGACAGAGCTTCCATTCTTGGCGATGCTATTGAATACTTAAAGGAGCTTTTGCAAAGGATCAATGACCTTCACAATGAACTAGAGTCGACACCTTCGAATTCTTCAATAGCTGGTACTAGCGCGGCTAGTTTTCACCCTTTAACTCCAACGTTGCCCACTCTACCATGCCATGTGAAGGATGAACTTTGTCCAAGCTCTTTACCAAGCCCAACTAGTCAGCCAGCACGGGTTTGTGTCTTAATTCCCGATCTTTTCTTTCTTTTTCATTGTAGTTAACAGTCAAAGATCCTGATTTTATTTACTCAAGAAGGTTATTATCAACATAGTTTACAATAGTCATCAGGTGGAAACTGGTTGAATTATGACTTGGTGGACTAGAGATTCAGTTGCCGAAAATACGAGTCCTTGAATACGGATATCAAAAACTTGCTGGTGTTTCATATGGGTTGAATTATCTTTTACTAAGACGGTTCTGTGCGACTGAGCAACCATATAGAGTTCCTTTAGCTTATCGATATCGGTATATGTTAAAACTGATTCTTCCTCTGCAATCATCAAAAGCAACTTAAGCTTGAGGTGAATCACAGTCTGTGATCAGCATGATTGCTAATGTTAATAGAATGCAGTTTAGTGGTTATAAAACTCACAGGTTATCTCATATTGTGGCATGCGTTACTTATGCTCGAAACTGTGGATTTGACAGATCGAGGTTAAGCAAAGAGAAGGCCACACCGTTAACATCCATATGTTTTGTGCTCGTCGACCAGGCCTGTTGCTCTCCACTATGAGGGCACTTGATGGCCTGGGGCTTGACATCCAGCAGGCCGTCATCAGCTGTTTCAATGGATTCGCATTGGATGTTTTCCGGGCCGAGGTACGCTTTCTTCTGATCATACCTTCCTAAAGATAAAATCAATCTCATTATCTTGGGCATGCTGCTTAACATTCTTGTTCTTTTGCCTCTTTTCAGCAATGCAAAGAGGGCTCTACTGCCCTGCCGGAAGAAATCAAGGCAGTGCTCTCGCATTCTGCAGGATTCGACAACACAATGCTGTGAGAAATAAATAAGAAAAGAAAATTCTGAGATTCTATTTGTCCCAGTGGTCACTTTATGTTCCTTGGATATCTTACAAGTAGTAATGAAATTTGGTGAATTAATTAGCGTTCCAGCAGTTTGAACTTAGAACTTGTATCTTGCATCTGGTGGGTGGAAAGCTGCATGTACCTGCTGATTAACAATGTTTTAACTCTTTCTCATCCTGGAATAGAATTTTTACAGTTCACTGTCAGTTTGCATTGTCAACATCTCTATTTGTGTTTGTTTAAGTAAGCAAGCCATAATGAATCTTGAAAAAAAAAATGAACAGTTGATTATGAAGCTTGAATTCTATGGAAATTTTAATATTAATGGTTAAAAAGGCACACAGCTAGTTTCCTATGCAATCTTATTAACTCCTCCAATATCATGTGTTCTCATCCTCTTTTAAATATTTATCAGTCAGAAGTAGATCAACAACACAAAGTATTTTACAGACAAGATTCTAAGACTATCACTGTTTGTCTTCTTCACGATGCTTCACTGTGCAGACGATTAATTATCCAAATAAAAAATAATTCTCCCTTCGTTGTAAAATAACAGAATATAGCACTGGATTAAGAATTTTTAAAATCGTACTTTTATTATATATTTCTAAAAAAATACTTAGTTAAAATTCTTTTGCATTCCCATGCATGATTTACGTAGGCTTCAGATTCAATTGCCTATGGCCTCTTCTGCTTGGATCTATTCTATTGATACCAAAAAGTTAAGAATAAAGAATTTAATACACAAAAAGTTGAAAACTTTGTCTTTCCCTTTGGACGTTGCATCACAAAGCTTCATGCTGCTTTTATGGACATAAATACCAAAAGACTATTTAATTGGACTCTTCTTCTTGTATTTATTCACATAAATATTTATAGGATTGATAAAGAAATTTATAACCATGGATTGATATCATTGATTCAAACAAACTGAGAAAAGTTATTACTAGTGAGATCCATGTGCAATATTTTAGCAGAGAGAAGAGCAATTAGTGGTGGCACACTGACAGTTTCAGTAGTTCTGTAGTTGGCCTTTTTGCACCATTCATTATAGTGAGCAGGAGTTAAACACTATACTAAACAGTTAACAGTGCCTCAGTGTTGGTACGGTTCGACACAATTAAAATCTATAGTTTGAATTCATGGGGATGGGACCAATATCAGACCCGTCTTTAAAGATTTTTATCATAGAATAATTATCTTCTTGTGGTAATTCATCATTCAAAATCTAAATGGATAATATTTAAGTACAATAAATTAGGATAAACATATTTCTACCAGTAATCTAGTCTTTCACAACTTTTAATACACTCAATTGCATTGCCTAGAAATTGAAATGTTCTAACATTGACAAAAATATGTAGAGACTGAAACATTGATATAACAATAATTTAAAACAAAAAAACTAAGAAAAAATGTATTATTCCTGAAATGAATATGTAGAGACTGAAAGTTGTTTACCTTGAGACTTGAAGATTTATAAATTATGGGGAACATAGGCTCACTCTGGCCTTGCTCGAAATGAGGAAAAAAGACCTCCAAGCACAGAAACCAATCTCAAGTAGAGTTGATTCTCAGCAACTTGTGTAACAGTAGATCACTGCTGAAATGGCTATCAAGATCCATTACATGGCCTTATAAACTTTATAAGCATCAATTATCACAAAAATCCGCTCAATCAAAACAAAACTTCAAATTATATTCCTCATAAAACTTCATCTATACCAATAACCAGCAAAAAAGGGGGTGAATCGCAAAAAAAATGGAGAGCGAGTTTCATGGTATTAGATCCATGGATGGAATTAGTAACTTCCTTTACTGAGTTCCTCGGAAACAGAATAAGAAAGAATGTAGCAGAAAATCAAATTTCTCAGAGCTTCTGCTTCTTATTCTCCAGATCAGTCATGCAATTGTTTTCGGTTCTTTGTCGCTTGCATGAAGGCTCAGAGTCTGTCGAGCTCGAGGTGTTTAGTGTACCATTCTCACCAGTTACATCTGAATGAAGAACATCACCATCAGAATTCACAAGGGAATCATGCTTGCCATTCTCCGTGTTGTTGATCTCTTCTACTTCTACATTCAACGTTGGGCCCTCAATGATATCTCCTTCCCTATCATGGTTTTCAAGTTCAGGAGCAACTCTTCCATCCATTTCAACAGATTCTTCTTCACTGGATTTCCCATTCGAACTATCTTCTGCATTTTGCTCCCCTGCATTCTCTTCTTCTATCTTTTGTTGGAGTGACACTATCAACTCCATCAATTCCCTGTTGACCTGCAAGAAGCATATCCTTCAGCAACAATATAACACAATTACATGATTGTTTTTGTCAGTGGAGGGACACAGATTAAATAGTAATTACCTGGGGTGTCTGCAGGAAGTCGGATATATCAGCTGAGCAAGAAGGGCATTTTTTAACAATCTTCTGAGCTCGGAGGGTCCGACCACCTGCACAAGTCCTTTGCCGCACAAAAGATTTATCAGCGAATTGTCCAAGCAAACAAGACTTGCAAAAGTTATGACCACAGGGAGTAGTAAGCGGCTCAGTCATCACTTTCCGGCATAGAAGACAACTGAATTCTGTGGACCAAATAGTGAGATACTTAGTGCAATAACAAAAAATTTAACAATGTTTGCTTTGTGTACTAATAGATAAGGAATATAATACTTATTCTTGAGAAATGAAATAGAATTGGAACAAAATAAGAATTAGTATTGGATGGTCATTATTTGCTCTCACTTCATAGTCATAGAATAACATAAGTAATAGATAGGATGATCCATGATATTAAAAATACAATCCATGTGACCAGAAAGATTCTTTTTCACATTTTGTAAAAGAACCAATATGGTATGTACAAACAGTGGTTACTTGGGTTGATGAGAGAAAAAATTAAGCTAAATAGAGAAAAGAAGATAGCTCCTGTTGAAAATGATATTCTGAGTTTATAGGATTCTCTACTTGGAAATAGATTCCATCAGAAACTCACTGGGGATGGAATGTCATTCATGTAAACCAAACATATGGCAAAAAGGAATAGCCCAAAAAATGTTAGAGAGAATCCTATAAACTTTCAAAATTATTTTTACAACATAGGGTGTAAAGAACATAAGAGCACGAACTTTACCAAATAAAAAACATGGGCTAGTTATAGAGGTAGACCTTTCAGTAATCTCTCCCTTATAGACGAGCTTGGGGCACGCCTAATTGTTTTTCTTGCACTTTTTTCAGCATCCGGTTTGCCATTAGTCAATGGCTTTCTGCTCATGGGTGGTGGTTTTATCCATCCCCAAACACGTTTGTCCTATTAGTGCAACAAATACAAAAGCATTATTTTGCTGAAAGGTCTTCCCAAAGTGAATGTACGAAAGGAGAAATCATTTCAAGTAAAATCAGTGCTTGGCATTGCAAAAAAAGATAACATAATCTTATTTCCCAAAAAGCAGCATGAAATAAGACAAACAACAAATGCTGCAGCAGGAAACCAGGGCACTATTACATCTATTTCAAGAAGTATTAATATTGAACTAAGAAAGATGAACCATACATCGAAGTCCCATGCAGGACTTTCCTTCCTAACAGTAATATCAGTTGCACCATTCAGTTCTTCAACTTCCGGCAAGCTGCGGGGACGATCACCATGCTCGTCACTGAATATAAAATTAATTTGAACTTGTTTTCAGATAACTCAGATTACCTTATAATGAAATAAAAAATATGAAAAGTGTATAAAGAAGTTATCTATAACACAAAACCTGGTCCATGGTGCAGGCTCATTGTCACAACGAACAAAGAGATATCTACAGACCTTGAATCCCTGGAAAAATATGAACAAAGAGTATCAACCAAAAGATATACTTTCTTCAAGTATCTGCTAAAATATTGAGATAACCATTTAATGCAGAAAAGCTACAAGATTTAGGTAAGTTAGGTATATCACGTACTTGCACTCCAACTTTTCTCCAACATTTCTCAATCCTGTATATTCCATCATATCGAACACTAGTTTCAGGAGCATATGAAGAGCGCTTCTCTTTGTGAGACCTTTCAGTGAAAACATTTTTGTTAGGCCACGAGAAGAATAAATTCCCGGCAAATTGAGATTACAACATATCCAAATCATGTTAGAGTAAACTAGATTTTAAAAAAAAAGAATAATAACTGATTATGATGTGGATAAGTCAGCAAGACTTTAATTGCTATATTATCAAATCGATCAACTTCCATAACCAAATGTTTCTTGCTAACCAATTGTCAAGTATCTATGTGACATATTCGAAAGATCACTATTCCATCTTTGCACTTGTTTCCGTATCTTTGCAGAATTAGACACCGGAATATGAAAGCGCAATATGCACATCGCCATAATTTAATAGGGTTAGCTCAGAGTGATCTTAGACTGATACGCAAATATGCTTACAGATACATGGCCAGGCTAGTTGACTAAACAGTGGTTATGCTAAATTAGTGTCAGCAGAAAGAAGATCACAGAGTGTCACCGGAAAGCAGAATCAGTCTCCCTCAAGATTTTAGTTTCTTGCTATTGTACACTTTTAGCATAAACATACCATTTCAATACTAGCCCAATGAAGAGAATATCTTTGAGAGACAACAATTAGAAGATGATGATCAGCCTTATAAGGAGATGAAAAGTTGCAAACAAACAGGCAAAGATTTTTTTGAACTAATAGCGCATACCAAATTCTTGCCAACATACTAGTTGAACGTACATGAATTTCTAGTTAAGCAGTAAAAAAGAGTGCGTACCTTACAACTCTGACGGGATAACCTTTCAGGCAACTAACTCTTAGTGCTGCATTAAGTTTCTCAAACTTCTGGTCAAATGCTTGCTCCTTGTTTGTGCGTTTGTTTCCACTTAAATCACGACCCCCACTTCCAGTTTAAGGTGCAATCACAAAGTCAGGCATGCATATAGTTATAAAAATGAGAAGAAATAGAAAAAAGATGAGCAAGGTGACAAAGTAACAATGGAGCTGTTGTCTGTTAAAGAATAAAAGGAAGAATTTTATAGAAACAGCAAAAATATCAAATATTCTACTATCAACTTCTCCAGGAAAAAATACCTGCCAGTGTAAAGGAACCACTCTCCATGATCTTCGTCATCTGCATATCCTCCTGAGAGTGCAACAGATTGAGCACCATAATCTGACTGCCCAGCAATGCCTGCTACATGGGGGAAGTGGGCTCCCCACTGCCTACACTCCATACGGTCTTCCCATGTCTCTCCAACCAAAACACCTCGATTTCTCTTGGGGTCATTCTCAGCAAGTATTGGGCCAAAATGATCTGGAGGGATAGTAACAAATATCTGACCGCTACATGCATTCGCTTTACCAGCTTTCTTAGCCCTCTCAGTAGTAAATGCCTTCTCAGGTCTGTTTTCATTCTGAATGAAATGGTAAACATTTGTTGTATCACCTGATGTGGTTGACTTGGCAGCCTTTGCCATACGGATAGCCACAACAAGGACTGAGTTGATTCGTGGTTGAGCCACCATCTTAGAAGGGATAGAAAATCGACACTTTGCACATGTATATTTACCCTGTGCAATCCACTTCTGGAAACATTTTAAGCAGAAATTGTGTCCACACGGTGTCTATCAAGCAAGAAAACATGAAAGAACATAACGCATGTGAGTTTACAATTTATTTGAAAATGCATGCATTATTAATTCAAAATTCATAACTAATGCGAGAATGAATATCAAAACCTATATTTTACTTGAAAATAAACTAAATGGATGAAAAAAGATCAAAATATATTGCATGATCACCCTGCTCTTCTTGTAGGAAAAGGCTCGTTGTGTATTGGAAATTGACAGATTTGGTAAAGCCATTAAAGCAATTAAGTAATATGAGACTGTACTAATCAAGAAAACTAATGGCCATGACAGCAAATCTGGAAATGAGTGATTGTTTGTCTAAATTTATTTGTATATTGGCATAAGAACATCATTAGTTCAGATAACATTATCTCAGGAAATCCACAATATGGCAATATTGTGGGCATCTACTGTGATTCTCTTATTTCTAAATCTATCAATTCCCATGGTTTTAAATCTAAGCTCAGGTATGCTTCACCAAGAGATGCAACACCCTTGAATGCGTCTTGAGATAACAATAATGACACACTTCATTTTCTCCACCATTAATGAAGCAAAAGGTGATTTCGCTCACCCCGAGCGCCCCTCATCACCGACCCCACGGCGAGATGAAGGGAGGTAAATCACGAACCGAGTGGCCTCCTAGGTGGGTTGGTTGCATAGTTACTTCTATCAACATGTAATGTGTATTGGCATAAGTCGACACAGGTGCAGAACCAAAAATTGTCACACCCTTTTCTCCACCATTAGTGCTTGGTTGCATGGTTTACTTATATGAACATGTAATGATGTTAGCATAAGTTGACACAGGTGCAAAACCATCAGAGCCTTTTCCTAAACCTGCATTTTTTTAACCTTGTTTCCCCAATAAAATGCTTCTAAGAGAAATAAGAATTGTTATTTGCATATCAAACGAAGAAACTAAAATTCCATTAGGTGATATTTCATGCCAACTACTGTGTCAAAAGTGAAAATACTGCATAGGTGAAGTCCATGTTATCACAATTAAAGAACACGTTATAATTTGTTGACAAAGCACGAGTTGGGAATATAAATTTGAAACCATGACATTAAATCTTGTGCCACATCCTTAATATGGATGAGACGTATAACTTTGAACCTACATTGAGAAGTGGAACATGGTGAAAATGTGAGACTGCGTTGGATGCACCATTTCACATTGTTGACTGTGCAAACCTAATCTCAATTGGTAAGTGCAGAGGATGGTCCGATGAAACATTGCTAGCGATTGGGAAGCATAACAAGCAATTTCTCTAGCAAACCTTGGTTTCAAAGACTGCAATGATAACCAGTACACTTTGCTCGTTGATCACCTTCTCTTTAATTCGATAGTTATGAGCAATGAACTAAACTCATGATCAATAGTATTCAAGCATAACTTGTCTAATCAACTAGAACCATGATATGCTAATAACACAATAATAATCACCATTAATAAGTTAACAAATACTAGTAGCTAATGGTATAAAGAGGTTTCGATCATTTTTGATGAGGCAAGGGTGTGAGTCACTGTTGATCAATGAGATGTCTTTGCCTGTGATTTTTGAAATGTGCACATGGTACGACGAATTGTATTGTATGCTAACTCGATTATGAGATTAACTAGTGTTCTTTTGGGAGAGTGTTAGCTAGCTCAACGAGTAAGGAAGCATGTGTTTCCAAGATTTTGGGTTTTAAAACCACCTTCATCACAAATGGAAACTTGAGGGCTTCCATCATATGTTAATAAAAGTTTATTGTATGCAGTGTACTATCACAAATGGATATGCATGTTGTAAGTAAGGAAGCAGTGCACAAAGCTCCCGCCAATGCGGGATCCAAGAAAAAGTCTATTGTACGCAGCCTTACTCTGCTTTACAAGAGGTTGTTTCTAAGACTCAAACAAGTTAACATGGCTGTAATTTTACCGTTGTGCCAAGACCCCCCTTCTCCATCATATTTTAATCTTAAAAAAAAGACTTGCATTCATCGGCAAAGATGTCAATAGCACAACCACTATGATGGTGTTGCATATGGCTTGTACAGATGGCAAAACCAATTTCCATTAGAGAAGTGTAGCGATGGGCAATTGAGAAAACTTTCAAATTCACCATAGTTTAACATACTAATCAAAACAGTTAGTATGATGTGCATATCCTTTCGTGTTTTGGGCACAAATTTAAAAGTGTAAGGATATGCCACAGGAGATTATTATGTATTTCACGAGGTCCCAATATGTAATGGACAAGAAGGTGATCTCATTGCACTAAATCAAGGTATATATGTTGGGTAGCCCGATGTACTGTGTGTTTAACACGTTTCGCAAAACATAAACAACGGAAGACATTAAATAATAATAATAAAAACTAATTATTACATCATACACACCACACACATACAAAGATTACATCTCATGCAAACATGATCGATAAAATAAAACTTTTAAGAATAACATTTACTCTGGGTATACCTTATGGATGATGCGTAAAGGAAAGGGCATCAACTAGAGCGACGTTATCGAACCTCACCTCTATTCATATCCATACCGAGCTCTTCAAGACAACTCCTTGAGTAACAAGTCTCGCCTCCGATCGGTATTAGCCAAGCGCGGAGGAGATGCGATTCAAGAGAAGGAAGCACAAAGGAAGAAGAGTCTTCTTCCTTGTGATTTTCGGCAACAAAAACCCAATATGGATTTGATGATAAAGCCCAATTTAAACCCAATATTCCTTAACCAAATTTTAGCCCATGATTTGGTTCACAATTAAAATAAGTTGGTTCGTGACTAAACCAAATAGGGTCTAACTCTTCCATAAGAGACGTGGCTCATTCGCGCTTCCATTCCAACAAAATATATTCTATATTTGTCTTTGTTTGGTCCAACCAAGCATTATATCTCTTGATTTGAGAATCGAATTCTCAAACTTATTTTATGTCTTTTAGATACTCATAGTGCGTGTGACCCAATAGGTTCCCGATTTATCTTGGCCGCTCATAATTAATTATTTAATTATGGATCGATCATGAGTAGCACATAGTAGTACATCATGATCCTTAATTAACCGAAAAATCATAGTTGATCCACAAATTAGTTCTGATGAACTCTTTTAGCAACTACAGTGAGTCGTGCCTCGTTCCTTTCACTCGTCTTCTTCCTTGTGGTTTTTGGCAACAAAAAGGGAAGAACTATTTTGGGGTGTGGCCGGCTAAAGAGAGGAGGAGAGGGAGGAGAAAGAAAATAATACAATTCAATAATTATCTTTATCCTTCTACAAGTATATATATATATAACTTATATATATACATATATAAAATTTTGATACCCTGCACACCCTTATATGTGCGATCATGGGCGACAGCCAACGTGGGCACCCGACGTGGCCAAAACCATTGAGTTTCTTCTTTCTCTCTTCTTCACGCGGGAATAATTTTGCCCCGATTCTCAAGATTTGATTCCTAAAAACTTCAAATCTCGTTATCTCTCTTCCTCTCCTCTATTTCCCCTGGGTCCTTAAATCCTAATTTCATTGGTGTCCATCGTCACCTCTCCCTGTGTCCCTTGTTGCCGCCGATCATTCCCATGCATCGTGCTGGTATTCCCTTGCTTTCAACGCTTCCTCTCTTACTCCCTGCTGCCGCGCCGCCACCGTCGTCGCCTCTCTCTGATTCCTTGGTTGCCGGCGATCATTCCCACGACATCGTGCTGGTATTCCCTTATTGTTCGCTGCTGCTGCTTCCTTAAGCATGTGCATCTTCAAAATTTGATAATATTTCTATTTCTGCTATACATTTTATCTTATGTAAAACAGTTTGAGTTGAACTTCATTTCTTCTTTGTCTGCTATATATTTTATTCCTATGTAAGTTATACTTCAATCATTTTTTAAAAATTTGATTATCTAGATCAATGGAACGTTGGAGTTCGTTTGTTCACAACAGCACCACATTGCTACTGTTTTAAACAAACCAGCACCAACATGGTGCTAATTTTAAATTGTGCTATTTTGAAGGTCGTGGTGTTTTGAACTAACCAGCACCAAACATTGGTGCTGTTTTGAAAGAGTGTTATTTTGAACGTGGTGCTATTTTGAACAAACCAGCACCACGCTGGTGTTGTTATTGAACAAACCAACACCTACATTGGTGCAAGTTTTTTAAATGTACATGTTTTGAACGTGGTGCTATTTTGAACAAACCAGTACCACATTGGTGCTATTCTGAACAAACCAGCACCACGTTGGTGTTGTTTTGAACAAACCAGCACCAACATTGGTGTAGGTTTTTTAAATGGTGATGTTTTGAACATGGTGCAGTTGTGAACAAACCAGCACCACATTGGTGTTGTTCTCAACAAACCAGACCAACATTGGTGTAGGTTTTTTAAATGATGATGTTTTGAATGTGATGCTATTTTGAACAAACCAGCACCACGTTGGTGCTGTTATTGAATAAACCAACACCAACATTGGTGAAGGGTTTTTAGATAGCGCTGTTTTGAACGTGGTGTTGTTTTGAACAAATTAGCACGACGTTGGTGTTGTTCTCAATAAACCAGCACCAACATTGTGTAGGTTTTCTAAATGGCGATGTTTTGAATGTGGTGCTGTTTTGAACAAACTAGCACCACGTTGGTGCTGTTCTCAACAAACTAGCACTTTTTAAATGGTGCTGTTTTGAACGTGGTGATGTTTTGAACAAACCAGCACTATCATTGGTGCTGTTATGAACAAACCAACACCATCATTGGTGTTGTTTTGAACAAACTAGCACCACGCTGGTGCTGGTTTGTTCAAAATAGTACCACCTTCAAAACATCACCAATTAAAAAAGAGCACCATGTTGGTGCTGTTTTGAACAAAACAGCATCAATGTTGATGGTTTTTTTTTAAATAGCCACCACCAACATACCTTGGATTACAAAGTAATATTAATATCAAGAATTTGGATGATTATTATTATTATCATAATAATTTGTTAAATCACATGGACCTCTGTAGAAGTCTTTCGTTTATTGCCTAAACAAAGATATTTACATACATACTACATTTTGGATGAGATTCTGATTGGAGTGAGCCTCAAGATTCAAGGAAGAAAATTATTGCTCAAATTATAGGTGTTCAGTCACTGATATACTGATTGTGCTCCCACCAGTACTGATGCTGGAAATTCGGAATCAAATATTTTACATTAATGGAAGAAAACATTTGTGATGATCAACTATACGGTCTCCAAGTTGATGATGATCGAAAGTCAAGAACTGGGATGAAATTTTCATCACTGGAGGATGCATTTTCGTTCTATAATGAATATGTATGAGTAGCTGGATTTGGCGCAAGAATAAGCAATAGCAAAAAAAAACTAATGAAGTAGCCTGGAATTTTTTTATATATTTTAAGAATGACATACAGATGATAAACGCAATAAGCAGACAGAAAGTGATAAAATAAAAAGGATAAGAACACATGGGGAAGTTAGAACTGGATGTAAATCAAAGATTTCATTAGCGAAGGAACAAATATGACCTAATTGGGTTATCACTAACCTCACTGAAAGTCATAATCATCCACTCTCGACTCCTTCACAGGTGTATTTGCTACGCTCACATCGTAGTGTTTCGACAGCAAAAAAAGCATTGACTTAACAGTTTTCAGAGGCTAATGTGTCAACATGTCAATAAGTACGATTATTGGATATAGAGTATGAAGGGCATAAGCATGTAGGTTGCACAGAAAGATATATTAGAAACTTTGAGTAAGAGCTAAGGGATAAACAAAAGGGTATAGATGCTGAAACTCTGATTGAGTTATTTGTCTATGAGAAAAAGAAGAATTCAGGATTCTTCTTTGATTACGATATTGATTCGGCAAATTTAGTAAGTATTTTTGGGCGGATCATGTATAAGGAGAGCATATAGTGTATTTGGTGATGTAGTTGTATTTGATACAACATATAACACTAACAAATATGGGTTGATTTTTGCACCATTTATAGGAGTTAATCATCATCAACAGACAATTATTTT
>JBBUKS010000078.1:1083728-1109061 GCA_038050645.1 Hedychium gardnerianum | reverse complement strand
ACCAATAAATGCTCCAATTAGGCGATGTGAAACTATGACAAATACACACATCAAACGAGGAAGACCAAAAAAGACTTGGTTAGCATCAATAAAACAAGATAAAATTTATTTAAGTATAGATGATGATATAGTAGGGGATAGAGCCCAATGGTGTAAAAAGATTCATATAGCCGACCCCACATAGTGGGAGAAGGCTTGGTTGTTGTTGTTTTATTCAATAAATTTATCATTGTAGAAGCTTGGTGCTTCATGTTCATCTCCTTGCAGCTTGGTGTTGCACCACTAGTAGTATATGGCGATCTTAAATATTTACATATACTTCTATAAGAAAATAAGTGAGTAATGAAAGAGAGTGCAGCTAAAAGTAAGGTGCGTTAGTGGTATAGATAATCAGAAAATGGTTATGACTCGGTCAACATTGTGAAAGACTCAGTTGTTTCTTTCTAGCAAAATATAGAGGGACAGATCACAAGTTGCTCAGATTCTTTTAAGTTACACTGAATCATTAATAGTGAACAATCTATTAACTTCTCTTCAAATGAAAAAGGTATCAGAAACAAAGGGAAAAAAATTGTCTGGATGTTCATTCAGCATTCAGGCAATGGAGTAGCAGATGGGATGTGAACTCTCCAGGATGTTTTAGCCTTGTTTTTAGTATATGTCATTGTGTAGAAGATGTGGCAATGGTCCAGTGCATAGAATTAAGGGTCCATATTATTCTATTTTTCTGAGAACCTCCAATATTTTGCTAATAAAGCTCAGTTATGAATCTCCAGATTGATATCCTTTAAACCTCCTCCAGCAGGGTCATTCTACCTGCCATGGCAAGGAAAGAAAACATATGGACACAAAGGGTTGAGCATTTTTTTTCCCCACCTTCAATACTAGTGGTTTCTAATAAGGCAATTATTGGTATTTAGCAGCAATAATTCACAAAATAACAAACCCTAAATTTGTGGATTGTGTTATTTAGCAGAACAGAAGGTTTTAAATCTCAGTTTAGAGCTAGTGCCACGTTGAGCTATGGTAGCATAACATAGCAACTATGCTTTAAGTAGACACAAATTTTACCCTGTTTACGTCCTGTATGCCTAGGAGACACTTTATCATAGGCATGCCTCAAACTACCACATGGCATAATACATGTAAAAAGACCAACTAATAGTTAAGTGCATTAGGATAAAATAGCTGATTGCAGGTCACCTAAATGAATGACTTGGTTCTTTCTTTTCTCCTTTTGAAAATACATTTAAAATAAAATCTTAAGCACATAGTGATGGAAGATGTATTTTAGAGGTGATAAAAGAAACAAGTTATGCACATAGTGATAAAAGAAACAAGTTATGCAAATCACTATGTGCATTCAAAATTATGCAGCAAGAAGGTCGAAGTGTATAACCATGCCAATGTTTTCTAGTAAATTGATATGCTAAAGTAGATAGGGAAAGGAAGAATTCTAAGTTATGTTAATTGTAAAACATATGGGCTTTACCATTTGCAACTTCTGATGTATAAGACAAGTAGATAAGTCAATGCTGGAATCCTTTGGCATATTTGGTAAGGGCTGTGACTCATCCCAGCACCAGTGAATTTCACGAACAAATTCAATCCAGAGGGATGCTATAGCTATATTAACAACAAAGCTATTATTCAGATTAATATAAACTATATAAATATATGATTGAATTCAGAATTAGAATGGAAGTCAAAGGTAAATAAAATTTCTTAAAGAAACAAAGTTCACAAATAAAACTACAAATTGTATATTCTATGAAGAGTATGTAAATGAGATCAGATAGAGATACAAACCATGTATGTTACAACCACCAAACCAAAGTGAATGTAGGCAAAACTGAGAAAACAATGATTCTAGAGGTGCGCCTTTGACTGCACGACAGTTTTTATTTTCAAATTTTAGAGCCAAGCTTCCACCTGGAGGTAGGACAGAATATCTAATTTATACAATGAAATAAAAAAATAGAATCATTTACATATTATTTACAGTAACTAAAGCATGTTATAAAAAACCACAATCATCATTTTTCGGAATCAATAACAGTTGTTATCTCCTCGACTATGAAAGTTTCCCAATTCCTTGACAAAGGTACAGCTGTACATGTCTACATTCTAATCCTGGATTAGAACCAAACGAAATTGAATTTACTATAGTGATTGTTGATCAGTGACCATTGAAAATTGTGGTAAATTGAGTACTCTGAGTAATTTGATTGAGATGTCAAATCTTATGGGACCCAACCCTAGTGAGATTGTAATAAGCTGGTCACAGCTGAACTCTAACTCGGCAAACACTCCATTTTACCTTATTGCATCTTTGCTTGAGTTGTTCATATTTACCGTTTGATTCCTTTACAAGCAGTTGTTTATAGCATGTTTAATTTACCTTATCATGCTTATGATGACATGAGATTAGAGATTTCACGGATGCATGTTTAGAATTCTTCTTCTTTTATTGCTATAGTGTTACTTGTGCTAAAATAACATATGAGATGTAGCGTACACTAACATAGTAATCTGTTTGGATAATTGTATTGCATTGAGAGAGATATGAGTTAGCCCTACAAGTGATGAGATTGAATCTATGATGGTTGGGTCCTACAGTTCCTAGTTGAGGATCATAAGATCATAGAGATATTTTGGATCTGTGACAGTTAAAGTTTTGTTGACACCTAGCTGGAGATCACACAATGAAATAGAGAGATTATGAGTCAGCAATTGCATTCTGTTTGCTTTAGTGAGAGATCGCAAGACTAGATACAGTTTTATGCCAGAGCAGACATTTTGATTTGATTTGGGTACACACTCAGAGATATAGGATAGTCCTCTGCCATCTAATTCTCCTCCGCTGTGGCCTAGGGTTGTCTCTCAGCACAATCACTAGTGTTGAGCATCCTCCTCAGCCTAGTTCTCTATATCTAGGGTTGGTGCTTGGCACACCCACCGACACCAGCACAGCCAGTGAATTCTCATTCTGACCTGGGACCAAAACTTCAACTGGGAACAAGATTTCAAAGCTTGCCTAAAATTATCATACATAATCAACTGGGATCCAAAACCAAAAGACTAATGATAATGGAATTGAGGCATATTACAAAGATTAAACAAAATGTAAATTCTTCATAAAAATACTTACTACACTCGTATCACAACCTAACTACTAATACAACAAAGATTCTAAGGATTTTCCAAAGAGATATTGTAAAGTAATAATTTTTGTCATTATGAGTGATAATCCTAATTTAGTGCTCGGCCTTATGCCAATCATGCTAGTGAACTTGTGGGATGAAAAGAACAACAAATCTAAAAAGTCTCAAACAATCTACTAGGTGATATGTATTATTTATGGTTGATTACTTGGATGAAAGATATGAGGGAGACGAAGGGAAAGCTCATAACATTACATATTAAAGCTCATCATATATGTACATCTTTTTGTCACTCTTCCCTCCTCTCCCTCTTATCTTTAAGTAATTGAAACTTAAGGTTGGTACTGTAACAATCTTGGGTGGATCAACAACCAAGAAACAAACCAAACAAATTTTTTAAATATCCTTAGTCTAGACTTCACACTAAGTAAAAACTAAGAGGTAATAGGGCTAGTTTGCTTTCTAAGCAATATTTCTATTTCTAACCACTTCTGATGTAACAATCTTTTTGTCATTCGAGGACCAAGAACCATATGAAACCAAATTTGGACCAAGAACAATATCTAACTAAGTTTTTACTCAATAAACAACACATGGAAACAAAAATTATGTCATATACTTCACAATGTGTAAATAAAAAACTAAGAGGCGTCGCGTGCATGAACAATTAATTTGCCTTCCAAGGTGTCATTTCTAATTATTCCAAAAATTTGTTTGGTAAAGGATGTTCCTACTTTAATAAATCAAAGGAAAATATATACAATTCCATCATTCACATAAGAAGAAATGAACTAACTTCACACATCCAAGAGTCAGTCAAGGAAGTATCATCTATCTGCAAAATATAATAATATAACAAATAATAATAATAAAATATACGAGTATGCACTGTAATGATGGACCACCTAGAGCCAGATACTGTTGGCAATATGTTCTATAAGCATAAAATTACTAATTTATACTTATCCAAATAAAATAAAATAAAATTACTAATTTATGGTTCGTTGTAATGTGTTGCAGGATCAGAGCATCGAGCATTAAAATATCAAGATAAAAAACTTGACACAAACAAATACATAGATGACAGCTGGATTATCTGTGAGATACCATCATGAAAAATTTCTTTCAGAACACGGTCGACAACAGTTGGGGGAGGTACAGTTGAAGACTTTGAACTACCAGATGCTGGATTTTCAGCTGTCTAACATAAAAGAGAAATAAAAAGTCAGGAAGAATGATCTGTGTACCGAATATGCCCATGCTACAAGTATGGGAAAGCATAATAATAAAATATAACCTGAAACAAAGTCTTCCAAAAATTGTGCCTCGTATGATTTCTCTAATGCACTTACTAGAAGACGTAATTGGGAAGCAAATCCAACAAACTTCCCAGGTACATCATTTGTCCTAGAAAGAATTATCAAAGAATGTCTTAAATGAACATTAAATAAGAAAAAAGATGTGGATGATCAATCATTTTACCTTCCAATTCCAAAATGGAGGGAACAAAATTAGGGCACATACAGGTGAATAAAGGGTGCAAACGAATAAAAAGCAAACTTTAGGAAGAAGTGTTATATTTTTTTGGTCAGAAAAGAAGTATTATATTTTAGATATGATCATGTTTAAGATAAAATTGTAGACAAGTTGAAAACATAAGGACAAAACAACATAATGAACTCTTTAAATTTCTCTTTTGGTCAATAATAGCAGAGTTGGGAGCAGATAATAAATAACCTGAGAAGATGACAAATTTGGAATAAAACATTGATTGGTGCACAAAAAAAAAATATTATTCCAAGAAGAAAAACTAAACATCCCAAGAATAGAGAAAATACTGTAGCAAATAGGTTTAGGTTACAATGAATAATTCAATTGCAATTTTACTGCACCGTTATATCATCGTCAAGCCATGTGTCCAAATTAAATGGGGGTAAAGTATATCTTATGCTTCCATTGAGTTCTATGCAAGGATATATTATTAGTAATATTAAAATCAATTTAATATACTAATGATTAACTTTTGTACAAGGGAAACGTTTGAAATCCTGTACTCTCCTACTCATTCGATTTAGATTTATCAGGTCAAACAAAGGATCATTGGCGCACCAATTTTGGTGGAAAGTTAAAAGGAATGGTACATTCTGGTTACTGCTCAGTATGCCCCCCATACCGAGCAATATACTGCATGTATAGAGAAGTATACTGCTTTATACTGGACAGTATCTACTACCAACAGCTTATTGGTCATGTATTGGTCATATAGCCAATTGGGTTATTTATACTGGTTTCAAGCTATTTGTATTTTCCCTCAACCTCTATTCTCCTCTTTTCTCTCAATTTGTTTTGTAGTGTCATAAAATATTAATCATGCATACAAGCTCTGAAGCTGGAGAAAATCAATAAACATGTAAACATTGTGGTCATCTAGTCCATAGTGAAAGCATTGTGCGGGTAAACTACATCTAGCCAACCACTAGCTGAGGTTATCAAATTCCTAGAATGCAACAAAAAGTTTGATTTTGAAGAATTAACTGAAGACCATGGTTCAGAAATTAGAATGATATATTTCACGATTTATATCTCCAATATATGATTCACATATAAAAAGATATGGTTCTTACATACGAAAAAAAAATCAAAAGAATTGTGACGATTCAATTTGACTCAATGAGTCTTATTTTATACAATTCTAAAAATTAAAAAGAAGACCCATTAAAATCTAACCCATTAATTTCTTAAACTTAACCAATTAAAAAAAAATGGGGCAAAAATCAAGGAGCATCCATTTTTTAGAATTTCATATTACTAATATATATGGTAACAAATTTCATTTCTTAATATATATGGTAAAATGTTATCTCGATTAAAACAGTAATCTTTTCATGAATGCAACAAGCTTTAGGTAAGAGGATACAAAAAGTAATTCAAAATTATTTCAGCAAGGTTCAATTGTGTTAAAGCATAATGAGTGTCGTACTGAAATTGTATTGTTTTGATCGAAAAATGATACTTCGACACTAAACGTTATTTTAAACCTTACTCAGGTAAATAGAGGGCAATATTTATTTTCTCAAGTTTTGAAAGATGAGCAACTTATAGAGTTTGTTACCTAATTAATCGAAATTTGACAATATAATGGGTTGATGTGATTGAACATAATTATTAAGATGCAGAATAAGTATTTCTAATCTTAGAATAATTCAAGTTCAACCAACACAGGAATGATTTGGTATCATATTTAATTTTATCTCAGGGAAAGCATCTATTAAAATCCATATGCAAACCAAAAAGGTTATTGTTAAACCACATTAGTAATTGTTTCAAAAAGAACCACAAATAAATCTTACATTTTTGGGAAAATGATAGGATATAGAAGCCACTTTTCTGCATCAAATGAGGTTGTGTTTTCTAGTTCTGCCATCTCAAAAGAACCCTCAAACATCCTACTTGACCAACTCACAAGCAGCTCAAAAGCTGAAACAAACAGGAGGTAATATGCCATATTACCAAGTGATAAATCTGGGATAAGTTACCACTATCTTAGAAAAAATGACCAATGAACTCAACCATTAAACATCGGACTGAGACATCGTGGAAAATGAATAAAATAGATTTATAACCAAATTTCTTCAGGTAAGACTCAATTACCAATATAATACGTGCTAGGTGACAGAAATGCATCTTGATATAAAAGTAGATTAACACAAGCATTTTAACATCTAAGAAATCATTAATTGAAGTTGCAAAAATACTAACAGAACTTGAACCAAGTTTTGCAGAATCTTAATAATGTTCAATTTTAATATTTAAAATAATTACAAGCAAAACATATCCACGTGTATGACTTAGTTTTGTGCTTTTACTTCTTATATAAAGTAATCATATAAAGGAACTTTTACTTCTTATATGTTCCTCTTTTTCTGTAAATTGACAATCCAACACGTGTAGTGTTAACATCCATAGAGAACTAAATTATATATATAGTAGACATTTTCCTCGGTTACAGTGTGTTTAAATGGGCATACCACACAAGAAAGTCAATTCCAAATTTTAAGTGTTAGCAACGAGCCATAAGAATCTCTTATGAACACATGCATAGAATAACAGAAGCAGGCAACACTATTACTAAATGGATTTGAGAAATAAATTCATTTGCAAGGTTTTAGTTATGGAAATGCAACGTGTCAGCTAAGGTGTATGTAACTAAAAAGCACCTGCTACTGGATCGTCAGCAGAATACCATTCTGTCCAAGGGCAGTCTTCATCCCATTGTGTTTTAGTGTGATTCAGAATAACAGTGTCTTTGGTTGTTTCTTTATCTTCAGGATCTAAACTGGCAATCTCATCATCAGATTCATATGGAGGAGTTCTATATGTGAGCTTCATGGCAAATTGAACTTTGAAAAAGCTTGCCGAAAAATCCACAGGATATAAGGCCTCCACGAGCAATTAGAATATGTAAGAATCATGAGAGATACATAGCATTTATATGATCTGATATCATTAAATAGTTCAATAATCAAGCAGGTAGGATTTTCAAGCACAAAAACGGTAAAAGAAACAGCAAAAAGAGACAAAAAGGTGTTTTTGTTTACAAAACAATGTGATGTTAACCATGATTGATCTGATAATGTTACACTGACACAGTTAAAATTTGAATCCTTGGAACTTGCTCAAGTATCAAATATGAAAATTTAAAAGGATTTATGGTGATGGGATTTAGGAACAGCGATAATTTTTTAGCTGGGGGCTAAGACATGGAAAATGCAATATATTCATACTAATCATTCTTTTCCTCCTTTGTTTAGCCAAAGGTCACAATTGCAAGAAAGAAGAAGAAATGAGAAAAGTAATGGAGTGACTTGCACCTAAAGGACCATCAAATATCAAGGACATCAAGATTAGTTTACAGGGAAAAGACTAGGATTGAATGAAATGGTCCAGCACATCTGGCTAAAGGGGGAGGGGTCAATAGACGAAACCCTAAATACAAATTACTATAAAACAAATGCAAACAAATTGTCGGTTGCATGTGAGTGCTCGTGTATCTTTGGTTGTCATGTCAAGTATAGAGACAGTGAAAATAAGAATAAAACAATTACAACACCAACATATGATGATATAATGTGGTTCAAAGATTCTGCTCCTAATACATGGCCTATTGGCGCGTCAAGTGCATCACCTCCAAATGTTCACTAAAACCACTCCTTCACAAAAAGTAATGGAGCAAGCATCTTACAATCTCAACATGATTACAATATGCTCTCTTCTCTCAAAGATGATAAAATGTAAATCTTAAATGAGAAGAGATTACTAAGGACTTGTGTTAATATTGAGATTTGAACACTTGTTCATTGGACAAACAAAAATATTTTCATATGAATTTGTTGAATTAAAACTCTCTAAGTGCATAATAATAGCTCCAACAAACATATTTTTCAACCTCTAGTTGACTAAAAATACGCTCACTTGGCTAACGCAAATGTTACCATTGAGCCGCCAATGGCTATATCACCGAGCAACTAAACTTTTTGTCCACTCAATTGTTTAGACCTGTAGTCGATTCGTTGAGTATTGCTCAAATTGAATGTTTTTAGTGACCATAACCTCGAATTTAGTCCACTCACCAATCACCAGTCTTCTGGTGACCACCGCATAACATATGCAAAGTCTTGGGACCAAGATAAATCAATACAAAACAACTTGGACTGACAATCAAACCAAGTCACTAGGTAGTCTACTCCAACCTAGTTAATCACATCATTTCATTTTTTCCTTGAATTTTTAGCACTTTATTCCGCCAATGTTTACCTTCATTAGCACTTAACATCTCCAATACCCACTCATGAGATATTGTGGTTGGTTGTTTATTAAATGATTGGGATATCATTCATCTATCTTACTACGACAATGGGCAAAATTATATTTTGATTTTCATCTCCTTCATGCTTTATCCTCTTCCACTTCATGAACTTGAACTCCTCTTATTATCTTCTTCCTCTCCCTTTCCATGAGCTTCTCTTCCATCTTTTTTCTTCTTCATCTCTTTGAACTACTCTGATATGTTTTCTCTTCCTCTCCGTGAAATCCAGTTTCATCTTCTTCTTAAACTCCATGAACTCCCCATTACTTCCTCTTCCTCACTTTGAGCTCCTCTTCCGTTCCTCTCCATGAATATCTCTTGCCATCTTCTTTCTTTTCTTCCCAGCTTATCATTATGATAGCCTAGATAGCTCCTCATCCTTGTCAAGCTCTTGGAGGTTAGCTGATACCTATTCAAATGTTCAGCGTTGACGGCCTCATATAATTGTCTTGACCTATGAAGAATCATAGACCAAAAGCTTCAGTAATTCCCAAAGTGGAGAATTGAGGGACCAATGGGATCATAGTTTGTAGGATCGCGATCCTACAAAAAAACTCTTAAAATTTAATTTAGTATTTGATAAGATGATCAAATTGATCAATGAAAACTAAATCAATTTGATATTTGATTAAGATTCCTTTTAAAATAAATTAAATCAAATTAATAATAATAATAATGATATTAATGGCAATAATAGGTTGATAATATATATAATAAATAAATATAATTTATTTATAGTTTTTAAAATTTAAAATAAATTTATATATATTTTAATGGGATAATTCGATTAGGGTTTAAACATCTTATTTAAGTTAGAAATTGATTGAATCAATTAACTAAGGTTTCAATTAAAAACCTAAAGTTCATTGTTGCTACTCTCCCCTCACCCGCGCACTCGCCTCTGCTGCTCCCCTCACCCACGCACTCGCGCATCCCTGTTGCCATCGCCAAGTGACGCCTTCCCCTCTTCCCCATCGTGAGCAGTCGGAAAACAACCTCCGTCGGCCGTCAGAGACAGTCCTTGCCACGAGAAACTAGCGACACCCAAGTTCGCGCGTCCCCCTCCGCAAACCGTTGGCGCTGCCTTCTCGCGCATTCCCAAGTTCGTGTGCCCCCCTCTGGAAGTCGCCGACATCGCCTCCTCCACTGTCGCTGCCCGCCGACAAGGACGTTGTCCGTGGTTCCGCCGATGAGGATGTTGTCCGTCAGAGTAGAATCGTTTGTAATGTAAGATCGTGTCGATCCCACCAATTTTGTATGATTCCAGCGATCCTATTCCGATTCCACTAAAAAACCCGATCCCCAATTGATCAGGATCGATTTAGTGCTTCCGGATCGTAGGATCCTACGATCTAGATCACGATTTTGCAAACCATGGATGGGATCATATGCTTCACGAATGAAAGTCCTCCCATCATCGGTGGTGCCCCACTGGTGTTCTGGTCTTGACCATGTCATCTTAGGTCCTAAAGGTGATAGAAGATTCTAAGTAAATAGATCATAGGTAGAAAGATGAGGAGGGGGAATCTAAATTTTGCTAGTAGTGAATACAAAAGCTTAAAAACTTCATAGGTTATTTAAGTGAAAAAGAGAACAGAGAAGAATATCTCAAGTGGTAAGGGACCAATGTGCCAGTGACATGAAAATCAATTAAAAGGGCAAAAGTGAGATTGGATTATCTTAGTGATGGCTAGCCTGCAATTGCCTAGATAGTAATCTGTTAGAATCTTAATAAGAAGAAATAAAAAAACAATTTAGAGTTGCAGTGACTCACAAATTTTGAGACAAATAACTCATAAAGGCCCTCCAAATGCATGAGCCTTACTGGGACCTGACTGCCAATCCTATCAGCATCAAATCTTCTGGTGAATATAAGGTCCAAATTTTGGATTCCGATATATGCTCTTCGAGAAGGATCATGCACCGGAACAAATACAGGCCAATTACTGCATGGAAACTATAAACTATTAGTAAGGTCTGCTTGGTCTATGAACAAAACGAACATACAAAAACATCAACCATCCACACCAGAATGTTAGCTAGTTTCCCTAGATTCTACTCATTCACAGAATTTACTGAAGAATGATTGGATTGCATGTCACTTATTAATTATATGCTACTGCAGCTATATGAAATTAAACTAATGAACGAGTTATTTGGATATGCACAACAACGTAGTATTGGATAATGAACTAGTTATCTCCCCAAAGTAAATAAAATTATCTTAATTATTATGTTCTTAAGAAGCCCTAAATCATTAACAGGATAGTTGTCATAAAAAGTCTTCAAGATACTACAGGAAACATATATAAAATGAAAATTTCCATGTTAATCTCTTGCCAGAAAACTAAGTAGACTACATGTGCAATATCTTGTCACTCATGCCCTATTTCACTTCATCCAACAAACTTCTCTTGTCCTACATGTGCACTATCATGTTATACTTCTCTTAAGTTCACTATATACTGTGTTCAAGAAAGTAATAACTACAAAACCAAGAACATAAACTGAAGAAAAAAATAATAGATGGCTGGGCAGTAGAACTTTTGATTAGGCAACTAACCTGCCACAATTTGTCAAAGCAATTGCAACAGCACTTAATAATTTTGTAGATTCAGGTGCATCAAGAACTACCCCGCTAGCACTTACAGGTGCAACAACCTGGTTGTGAAAGTAAAACGTACATTAATAATTACAAACTAAAAATGTATGGTTGTTAACTAGTTATATTAGCATAAGCATAACTAGGAAATGACAGAATAACATCGTTGTGACCAAAAAAATGGTGACAAAAATAGCCACTTCAATTACACAAACAAAAAAAATGACAGAGAACTTTAGGAGATGCTAGAAGTTATCCCTGACAAACATTCACTTTACAATCAAGGAGAAAATTGGCAAGGACATCAAAATCAGATGTGATTCTTCTAAAACAATAATAAGATGTTATGTTCTCCTAGAGCTGTTGATTCATGAGGAAGTAGGAGAGCAAGGAAATTAAAAAGAAAAAAGAAAAAGAACTAAGAGAAAAGAAGATTGCTTGAATCCCTGTTCATTCTTTACATGATGCAGATCATGGGTTGGCAATATCAATATCATTATCGGTAACAGATGTTCCAAAAGCGTAAGTATCAATTGTACTAAAGAGGTAGGATCGGTGGAATAAGAGAGAAATTTTAAAAAGAAAGAAATATCAAAAGAAGTAAATAAATGTATTTAATGAATGGAATAACAAAAGGTATTCAAAAGCCAATTCGAATATAAATTCTTTCAAATAAAAGATAATGGAATTATTTGCTATTGGATTTCCTATCTAGTATCGTTCAGAATATTAGTTGATAGTTAATTGATATTGTTAACTTAATAAATAAAAAAGAACTAATATTAATATTATTTAACGTAATGAATACTTATTTGAATTATTATAAGTACATTTTATCAGTAAATTATTAATCATAGTTAAAAATATCAAGTATTAACAATGTACATTAATATTGGAATATTTGGTAATTGACAATAAAAAAATACTGAGACCTAATATTTGAATTCAATTCACGAATAAGATGTTTTTAATAAAAATAGATATTAAATTATTTTTACTTCAGGATAGGATACTAAATTATTGATAATAAATAAAAAAGTATTAATCATTTGTAATTATGTCAGAACTATTATTTTATTTATGTATTAGGAATATTTTCTGAAAACAAGCACTATTTTTAAGCAATAATGATTGATTACATGGTCTGAAATCTCGTATCGTGCAGGGCGAAACAGTCGAAACTCGATACCACTCATCACCAAGTTCAAAATCTTGAGTCGTGCCATAGTTACGGTCTTTGCCTGGAAAGATATTGTTCCAGCATCATGCCGACCCTCCGATGCATGGTGTCGGTGACACATTGGAGGTTAAAGGAGGAAAGAGATGAAGCAAAGAAAGAAGACACTATATGTGCTAGGTGGTATTGAGTTTCGATAATTTACGAAAATGATATGTTTCGACCGTTTTGCTCGACATGGTATAAGATTTAAAATCATACTCAGTACAAATAATGTCTCCTTCCTATGTTTCATCTCCTTGTTTCTTCAACTCCAATTCATTACCGACACCATGCATCGATACATCGGCATGATACCCAAAAGTCAAAGACCGAAACTTCGGCACGACTCGAGATTTTGAACCTTGATTGATTATACAATATCAATTAAGCTATGTTATAATAGAATTATTAAGTAATTGTATGTGATCAGAATATCGTATTATAGTATAATGTATTATTATATATTTATTAAAACATAAGTTAATCATTTATATTTAGTTATTATTCTTAAAAACCCTAATATCCCTCACTATCTCACCTCCCATGTCTTTCCTCACACCATGAAATTGTCACTTCCTCACCTCACCCGATCAACTCCCTCACAAACACAACCCCGTGTAAGTAGGAGATCTCCCACCACAAAACATCAACAGCACTAGGCTTTCACCATCCTTGATGCTTTATTGAGTTGTTGAAACATTAAGTGTCACCCAATTTAACCAAAAATTTATGGTTTCCACCAATTTTGACTCAATTTTAGGTTTTTGAGACTTTTACTTTGTTTGCTTCTTTCTTCACCCTAGGAATTTCTTGAGATGCCAAAGAAATCATGTAAAATCAGATCAGACTCAACCATTTCCAATCCAACTCGGTCGATCTAGATTGGGATCAACCAAGTTTGCCAACTATGATGTGGATTTCATATTCTCCTAAATAACTCTAAATTGTAAATAGTATTAGTCTATATGATGTAGTACCAAATTGAATCCTTAATCATTAGTTGGTACAAAATTTATGAAGTGGAATGATACCTATCTAATTAGTGATGTAGGTGGACCCGTGATGCGGAACAGCGATCATGGGCAGGTAAGCTTTTAGAAGCCATAACTCTTGACTCCGGTTGAATTTTGGGGTCATAATATATCAAATCGAAGCTCGTTCAGATCTATAGTTGTTACGAGATATAACTCATAACGAAGCCCAAAAAACATCGTTTAAAGCCTTTTCGGAGGCTTTGAAGAATTTTAGTCCTTTATTTTCGTCTTTTGCGTCGTTAGGGTTTTGAGACTATTTAAACATTTGTTGACTTAATATTAGGGCATTATCTTTTGTTTTGAACTAATATTATTCAGTTAAACCAAGAGAAGAATTCTCTGCGTTTGGCGATTTCCCGTGTCTTCCCTGAAAATTATTTGTTAGAATTAACCTACAGAATAATCGTTATTTTGTCAAATGTCAGTTAGACTCTTACCAAAGTTGTTATACTCTCTAAATTAACAACATTCCAAACACTAAAATATTATGAATGCCAAGTTTACCACTTCCCTAAAAACTAATTCTCCTAAATAGGAGATCATACCAAAATCAACTTTCAGAAAATTTAAAAAGTTAAAAAATAATAATAATTTTCCGTGTTTGTATTCTCCTACTTAGGAAAACTCCACTAAGCAAGTTACAATCATCTTCATCCTTTCCTATGTGTAAGGAACATAAGTAGCACAATTTGAGTCTTGACTTTCGATGAGCAAATCTTCATTATCTTCTTCTTTGGACGTCATTTCCAGTGATTGAGAAACTAATCAACTTTATTCTTTTGAATTTTAACTTTTGTTTCCTCTCCTTTTGGTCGCTCTTTCTATTGAACAAGGGAACATTTTGATTTGTAGTAGGGTGAGGATGAAGTCAACATCTATCTAATAGTCATGGGGCATGAAAGTGATGTAGAGAATGAAATCGCAAAAAGTCAACATACAAATAAAGAGGATTAAATTTTGTCCAATTTAAAAATTAATTTAACTATGTTGGCATGTTGAATAAATAAGCACTAAGATTAATTTTCCTTGCGATATAATTAAATAGATAGAAAATTAATGAATTAAAAGTAGATGATATGAATCAATTTGAATTCATGAGTATAAAATGAGTATATTTTATCAAATCACTAAATACCTAATAATAATCACTACTTAATACAATTTGGAACCTAGTATCAGCATTTGTCTCTCATATCAACTAATAGAAATCTCAGTATAAGGGCAAGTAGAAAATAAGGAAATGATCTCATTATGCTGACAAGCTTTCAAGTATGACTGTAAAAGGGTACCTACCAATGGAAGTTCTAATTGATTTTTCAATTTTAAAATTGATGTCTCTGTATTCTTGTCATTATGCTTGTTTTAATTTTTTTTCTTTGGTTTTAACGTAAGGAATTATCATTGCTGAAGAGGTCTAGTTCTTCTAAGATTGCATCGTTAATAGATCCATCTAAGGTATTATTAGAGCACTTTTGTTAAATTCCATCAGAGAGTTCTTTTAGAATTAAGATGACTTTTTTAAAGCTCAATTTCTTTAATTCAGTTAAAAGATCTTTGATTGCGAGTGAATAAGGGACTTCGAATTATATTCACTTAAGAAAAATTGTTGTGGTTTACAAACTTATTAGACAATTGTCTCTTATATATGGTGGAATATATTTTTCCATCAAATTTCATTTCATCTCAAGTCATTGTGTAATTGGTTCTAGTCCTATCATCTAATAACAGTCTTTTCAAAAATTCACTGTCTCCAATAAGTTTATTGTTAGTAAATCTTTATTCAATAGAGGTTTAAAATTTTAAGTCGTACCAAAGTTTCAGTTTATATACGATTTCGGTACTGTATCGTGTCATGCCATACAGTTTCGGTACTTTTTCAAATATAAATATATTAATTAAAAAATATTTTTATGAATATTTGATTATTATAGGTACTTATTATTAAGTTATCTTTGATATGTTGAAAATTGAGTTCAAATTTTGATATTCTCGTAAAATGTTTGATGTTTATTGAGTAAAAATTAAATTAAGATTAGTATATGTATAATAATTTAATTCATAATAGAATATTTTATAAGGTTATAAATTTTGTTATATTTTATATTTTATTTTTTTCTAACAATCTGTTTCCTCCCTCTTAAAGAGGTTTATTTTTTCTGTTTACCTTGTGGATAGATAGAAGAAAAAAAAAATAACCAACCTTTGAGAAGGATTTTTTCATGGATAGATAGAGGAAAAAATTAATCATTTTTAAAGAAGTAAAGAGGGTTTTTTTTCTCTTTGTTTACTCTCGTGGACATATGAAGGAGAAAAAAAATTAACAAGTATGTATGAAAAAAAATAATGGATCAAGGAGAGAAAAAAAATTAAATTAACAATTAGAAATGAAAAATAATAAATAAATAAATTTAAAAAAGATTTTAAAAAATAAATGTAAAAATAAATTTATTTATTTATTTTCAAACGGAGGTACTTGCAACCTCACTGCTATCTTCGCAACCTCACGATGGACGTCACGAGGTCATAGATGTCTCTGAGATCTTGCGGTGGACGTCGTGAAATGGCGGCTTCATTCGCGACATCGTACTGGTGTCGGTCCACGGGTGGAAAGGAAAATTCCACCCGTGTCGACCAGCACGGCATGTTATTTGAATCCATGATAGAGATCATGTTATGTCCATTAAAATAATCTTTAGCCTTATCTAAAGAAATCTATTAGAGTTGGATTATCTATCAAAACTAAGAGTATAAATTTTGAAAAATAATAATAATAGATTAATTCTTTTCTAAACATAGAATGACATGATTATGAGACAGGGTGCATATGGTTCATGGTTTTGAAAATGTATGAAGAATAATATTAAAATCGTGTGGTTGATTTCCTTTAGTTCCCATTAATGAAAGCTTATCCTCTATATGAGGTAGTGGGGTTTATATCTCTCACTCCTACAATCACTCATGTATAGTGTAGTTGTGAAGAAGTAGGAGAACATTAGAAGCATATCAGTCTTCGCGAATGGCATAAGTGAGAAAAAATTATTAGGCAGGCTGATGTGTGTGAATCATGCATATGTTTTTGGTATCATTTAGCATACATTTATGACATTATATGAGCATATTTTGCATAAATCTCTAGTTTTTGCATTCTTTTCATTTTTTTAGTTTGGATAACTGCTCTTTGTATATTTTATTAACAGGACGTAAAGATTTTGGCATTGGAGTTTGTTTGGAGACGAAAAGCCAAGGGAGCAGCATTGCAAAATGATCCACGGCCTGCTCATGGCACCTGCCACGGCCGTGGATCATCCATGGAGTTGGAATTGTCATTGGAGCATCTAGTAAGAACCATGACCATGGTACTTGCCACGGTCGTGTTTCATTACAAGTCTTGATGAGAAAATCTCCAGAACGATCCACAGGTTGCCAGTGGTACCTCCCACGGACGTGGATCATCAAGACGGCGCCTCCCCTTATTTTTAGGAAATTTTGTTAGCCCCCCACCCCCCCTCCTCCTTATTTTTAGAAATTTTATTAGGAAATTATGTTAGGGTTGCTCTACTTTGTAGGAAACTCTATCATGTCTCTAAAACTATAAAAGGAGGCAAGGGGCGGCGGTTTAGAGGCATCTGGTGATCAGGCAAGGGATCTCCCGATCCCGTGATAGGGGATCAAGGCAACAGGCCACATCGAAGACTTCAAAGGAGCTACAACGTTAATGGCCGGTATTTCTAACATTACGGAGTAAGTTTTCTTAATTCTAGGATTAGAGAGTAACCCGCGTTGAGTTGATAATTGTAGTTTGTTATTCTTCTCTCTTATTGCATAATATGTTTGATTCTTGATTCATGTCTTAGTATGCTTAACATGCTAATATGTATTAACGTGCATTAGCATATATCTTAGAGAAAAGGGGAAGAACTGAAAGGTGAACTCTGATCTCGGACCTATAAGAACTGGACTTGAGGGTTTGTTCACGAAAGTAGTCCAAACTCTCTCGAGGATACCATGGGCTATCATGAGCATAAAGGATCTACCCTAATTCAGCTACCACGAAAGTAAGGGTTGGGTACCTTAGGATAGACCACCTTCAAGCATGATCCAACATTGAGGTAAGAGAGGGATTCACAACTAAATTGTCAACGATCGTCGTAGTGAAACCAAAATCCTAGGATTGTCTTAAGATTTGATTTTTCCATCGCCTTTCATTCAGTTTTCTTTGTTTTACTTAGTTCCTTTTTACATCAATTTCCTCGTTTCGATTTGTCTAGATAACCTCCTTTGTACGTAAACTGATACTCAATAACACGATCCTAGAGGACGATGTTTTTACTATTTGATGATGATCGTACACTTATGGCTAGCATGCATCACAGAGATGCAAAGGGTTTTGATTTGTGACAAGAGAACACACAAAGAATCAAGCAACAAGTAGAGGTGAGTTTCAAAGAAGTGTGTCAATCCTCATGGACAAGCAAATAGTGTGGGTGAGAAAAACTTGTTGGCCAAGGATGTAGTGAGTTTTGACCGATGATGAGGGGGCATGGTGGGTTTTGATTAGCCATGAGGGGATGGATAGGATGTCAGGCAGCAAGCAGTAGTGGGTTTCAAAGTTAAAAAATTGGGAGTTTCGTGTCTTCTTGTGTGTCAATCAACAAACGGAATGGAAAGTGTTACCTATGTCGACCAGCACAAAACAAGATTTAAAACCTATACTAGAGAAATACAATTTGGCCTTGTCATTTCTCGACACATGGAGATTATGTATCATATGGACAATAACCCACAAACTAAGAAAATGAATACATAAAAAATGGTATATAAGAACAAAGGAACAAAAAGCAATAGGAGAACAATGGGAGAGAAATAAGAGAGATTCTCTATATTTAAGAATTACTATGATTAACAGAGATAATCCAAAGAATATTCTTGGAGATATAACAAGATTTATAATTTCCAAAAGTACAAGAAGAATCTTCTCAGCATTTAGCACAAACTCTCCTCATCTTCCCCCATGTCATGTAGAAACTTGGAAGTAATAAATTCCTAACAAAATGATAAATAATTCTTTTAAGACACTACAGACACTCTAATAGTTTTATTTGCAAATCCAACCACAGAATGGCTCAACAACATAATGCTTGGTTCCACCATTCAATATTAAGTATTGTTTTAGCAAATTTTTATGATTCAGCCTGTAATAACGGCCCACAATCTTCAGATTTATATCTCCATTAATCAATACATACTTGGGGACCAGGTATTCAGGTAAGCTAGCTAATTATTGAATTGAAAAAAAATTCTAGAATAACCCAAGTAGACGTTCCTCTATTTCCAAACGGTATCTATCTTCATGGAACCATTTAAGACAATTATTTAACTGATTGTAACTGATACCCACTACACAGTAAGTTTTATGTTTCAACCATATACATGATGCTTTACTAGTGAATATTTATAAATTTAGAAATTTCTTTGTGCCTCATATTAGACTTGCATATCAGCCAAGAAGTAGCACGGTATTTTATGCGACAAAATAGTGTGTGCCATGTGAACGGTAACATCACACCATTATATTGTTAATGGTTATTGGTTAATGCTAGCAGAAACATTGTGTTAATTTCGTGGGAAATCTACCAAGCAAGTTCTAAGCATAAATGGAAAATAAAAACATACCAGAAAATCAGACACGCCAAAAGACAACTGCAGATCATGCAAATTGTCATCCCAATCTGCAGCTTTGCCTGTTACAATTTGAATTAAGGGGCCAGCAGTCACATTTATTATGAGAAAACAAAGAACTTTACTTCAATATTCATTTACCATTACTACAGACACCAAAGTAATGCTCAATGCGGTAAAATTTTGTACTATGCTTTATCTCAGATTTGACCTTATACAAATTTGTCCGTGAACCCAGTTGTTCTGCACCCTTTTGCTGCAAAAGAAAATAGTAACCCTTAGACAGGGAAAATGTATCATATCTATTTTATTGGTACAACGTAAGTAGCACTTAGTTCCTAACTGCTCAAGTAGCACAATGAGCACCCAGTGTTGTCGATCAAACACAAGTTGAGCCTTGCATCAATTGAACAACAAATAGTCCAAGATCTACAAGGTATTAATAAGGCTTGAGGTTCTGTTTCTATGCCACATTTAAAATTATGATAGTATAATGTAAACAGTTGGATGCCCCTGCACGTTACATGTTAGACTACTAAATATCACAAGCATGGAAACTTGCAGCTGCATACCACAGAAAGAGAAGTACAATATAGATAGCTCAGCTCTTAGTATGCTACTGTGTAATTGATGCAGGCATGGTACTATGCAGCCTAAAGATATAATATTGGACAAACTTGTACAAAATTTCATAAAAATTGCATAGGCAGAAAGACATAAAGTGTTGCACAGTGAAGACCAACATATTGCAAATTGGGGGAATCATTTAAGAAAACAAAAATTAGAAATTAAAATTAAAAATAAAGGCTTTCAGTACCAGAAACAACCAAAGTATAGTGAGAGATTTATTTCAAGCCTTGACCTAGCAAACCTATAAATTAGATTAAACTTGGTTCAAACTTTACAGAAAAACATATCTTTTAAAGTGACATCGCTGAACAGTGTTTCTTCAATTAGAATTCAGAAGATCAAAGATTGAATGCACTCCCAAACTATCGCTGTAGATGAATATACAAAAAGAATAAATTCATAGACTAGAAATGAAAAACTACTAGGTGTTATCACGGAATTTTAAGAGACAATTAGTTTGGATTCTAATATTGTCATTGAATTAGCTTTTCCAAAAATTATTGTTCAGATTATTTAAACATATAGAATATTTACAGAGTTTTACTTGTTTATTAGTGAATAAATTATACTTAATGTTAAAGCACCTATAGTAAGTGATATAAACTTTGAATAATTCAGAAAAAATAATTTACCATAGATAATTATTTTATGCATGACAATTAAAGGATTAAAATTATATTCGTAAATTCAGTTAGTAGTTATATATGTAACTTTAGTAGATCTTATTATTTTATCACAATTCCTTATAGTAAGATTCAATAAGCATTTTATATTGACTGGTTCGTAAATATGTTATAATAATGAAGTATCAAAATCTCGTTCCGTTTTGATCAGTAAATGTGAAACTTATGGTTTGGCCATCGACTGAAACTAGTAATGCGCTAGCATGGACATTCTCTGCGTTGAAAGGTTGTGGTGCTAGGTTGTGAATGCAAGTGGTGCTGGAAGGGTAGATGTCTAGGAAGGGGGATGGGTAAGGAAGGAGTTGCCGAGTTCAAATGTCACCGTCTTGAAGAAGGGTAGATGTCACAGTCTTGAGGAAGGGGTGGCATAGGAAGCGGTATCTCATTGAGAGTTATTTGATAAATAGAGTAAGATAGGTTTTTTAAAGTTTTATTTAATTATTGAGAGACTTTTTAGGTGGGTTAATTGATAAATACAATAGAGTAGATATTTAGTCAATAACCATTGATAGCCATTGTATATTAATTGGTTCATAAATATGTTATAATAATTAAGTATCAAAATCTCATGTTATTTTGGTCGACACATGCGAGACTTATTGTTTGGCCATTAACTGAAACTAGTAATGTGCCAGCATGGACGTTCTCGGCATTGAAAGGTTGTGGTGTTGGGTTGTGAATGTAGGCAATGCTGGAAGCGTGTTAGGGTTGTGTGGTAGAAGAGAAGAAACATGTGTAAAAAGATCATGGCTTCAAGGTTACGAGGAGCCGTGTAAATTTTGATAGAAAAACATATGAACAGTAATTGTTATTGTCATATCAAAGTGTAACACAAGGAGTAGGTGAAGGTCCTTCATAATCTAACTGAGTAGCTGCTAGAATATGGTCCATAGGATCAACATACCCACTTTGTTCCAGAAGAGACCTCTTTGCCTTCTACAAAATCAAGTAGAATATTCTGCTGGACTTATGTGCTGTAGGATTGAATCCAAGCTTTACTAAAACAACTCATGCTCAAACAACTTGAGGAAGCTATTATAGGGAAAGGATCACCTATCTATTCCTTTACATGATTGAAGGAAGTTGCGGTCGAGAGACATTAAGGGAGTTGTCGTCGTGAGATATTACAAAATGACACATGCACGATGCATTGTACAAGGAAGAGGATGAAACCATAGTTGTGAAAAGCGCGTGCTTGGCTATGCCTAGGCGCGCCATTAGCACCTAGGTAGTGGCCCAAGCGCAATACTTGAAAGAAGCGCACTTAAGCGCACACCTTTTGAGAGGTTAAGGCGCGCTAAAGTTGCAATTTCCCTCACCTTATTGAAGTGGGAAAAAAAAATTAAGCCCAACTCATACCTTTAATTACCCTTTAAATTAATTATGTTGCATGCATGCGACACATTTTTCTAGGGTGACTCTTCCTCTCCCCTAGAATATGAACATCAACCTTTAATTAAGTTGCACACATTTTTCTTGTGTGAATCTTCCTCTCCCCTAGAAAATGAACATCAACCTTTAATTAGGTTGCAACATATTTTTCATGCGTGACTCTTCCTCTCCCCTAGAAAATAAACATCAACCTACCTTGCAAACCTATTTCTCTTTGACTCTTCAATATTTGAAATTTGTTTTTTCTTTAATTTGAGGTTTGATTTTGATTATGAAGATAAATTATTTCAATATTTGAATGTTAATGAATTTTATATTTACATTATTGTTTAATAGTTTATAGATTATAATTTTGTTAGTGAAATATTTTGGCAGAAATTTCCTATATATGTTTGAATTGCATAAATTTATACCCAAAATGTCTTACTTCGGTAAAGGGTGCGCCTCACCTTGCGCCTAGGGCCTTAGGCCCCACAACACCTATGCTTTTTAGACGCCTCACGCCTTAAATAACTATAGATGAAACTATGCACAATAATACCGATGAATAAAAACAACTACTATAATATCTTTTTCCCATTTTTATTTCCAATCCTATCAAGAAGGAAAACTAAAACAAATCCCAACTACACTTTTCCTTTTGGTAGAAAAATTAGAGGAAAGGAAAAGGCTAGCAAATCTTTTTCTGGTTTTCTTCTATATTACTTCCATCCGATTTGGGTTGCAATCTCATTTTCATATACAACGTTGGTAAAATCCAAGCAAAAATTTCTAAAAAAAATAATTTCAAATCTTTTTTTTACTTATATTTTTATTTTTTATCTTTGACAAATTAAGTTTTGAAATTTTTCACTCTTTCTTTCCTTTCTGACAAAGGAAACAACCATGGAAAATATTTTATAATTTTTCTCCAATGATTTTTTCCATGCCCTCTTTTTTTCTAGTTGTTTCCTTCCTCTTTGAGCTTCCTACTCCTGCTTCAACTATGTTCATATTATATTTCCAAATAAACACTGCATATTTCCTCATAAAAACAAAGAATTGTTCTGGAATAAAAATTGTTTCATGTTTCTACATATCTTCTGTGGTTAGTCAGGATTCCTAATATTTCTCTAGAATCCATGAAGTATTTTAGCTAATCGATAAAAAAAGTTTTACTTCAAACAGAATTCAATTGCTTGAAATGAAAGTTTGTAATTCCAATACATCTTTGTCTAGTAAATGCAATAGGGTTCACCATATGCTAAGGTTCTAAAACAACTGCACAAATTTGCAATACTAGTCCCTAAACATGTGAATATCTTAATGTAATTGCTCATTGCTCTACAACTACATCTTACGAAAGTGTGTAACAAATTATGAAAAGATAAAACGTCATACCACCAAATTCTTATGGCCATCAGCCATCCATGCACGACAAATGGCTTCTATTTCAGATATGAACCTTGTCAAAAAGGAAAGGAGAAAGGATCAGTCAATCTGGAAATCAAGAAAAATCAATCACAGGAATCAGCTCATTATCCAAGCTTGAATAATGGAAGATAAGTTGAGCCTAAGCACCCTGGAAGGGATCGATACATACTTCCATCACACTACAAAATGGTACCTTTCCCATGAAGATGCGAGTGTAAAATCATCAAAACCCTCAAGCTGCCAAGAAAACCACATAATATAACATGTCATCAAAAGGAAGATAAAATGTTAAACAAAGATGTTTTACTGCCAAGTTATTTACTTCTGAAGACTGAATGAGTTGAAAATCCAGCCAGAATTGAGAACTTTGTAGTTCACTGACTGAAGTATATCATGCCAATGATTTTCCGAAAAAATACATATGAAATTTTGACTGGCACATTCCAGCATGTCAAACAACTGTTTCAAACTAATAACATCGCATGGTGATGTCGAACAAGATGAACCTTGTGCTTACTTGGAAGTATGGCATTACTTGACCAGTATATCTGACTATAAATGGTGCCCTTTATGGATAAAATTAACAAAGAATATAGAATAATTGATAAGATAAGAAAATGATTTATATATGATCTTCAATCAGAGTAGTCAGGTTCCCAAACAGATCATTCCCCATGACAGATCTTCAACCTTGTGTTAAAAGGTTGGGAAGATCAAGCATAGAAATACAAAATGACACTCCAGGACCAATTCCCATCCCACAAGTGGATTGTCGGCGACACAGATCATCAAGCAAACCTAATTGGCGGAAAGTGTCTCTTTCCTCAAACACAATTACCTGTCTATCTCAATCGACAATTTATTCCTAAAAAAAAAATATGTAACTCATTTGGCATAATCAAGTTATTCACATCAGAAACCAACAGAAAACAGAATATTCAATCAAATTAAAGAACTGTTAAAAAGGATTTAATGAAGGAGTTGAAGCAATTTTATTGAGATCGTGAGAAGATCTGAGGAAGAAAACTAGTAGAAAGGGGGGATAGGAGGGGGAAAAAAGGCACCTCTTCCATAATTTCGTCTTGCTCTTCGTCTTCCTCTTCCTCGTCTTCGACTATCATTTTCTGCTTCGCATTGCTCGAAGACGCCATGAGCGAATCCTTACGCCCGACGACTTCGAGATGCTGAGACAAAAAACGACGGGGAAGCAAAAAAGAGGAGACGCGACGATGAAAGTTAGACGAACCAAGTGGGTAAAATTCATTTTGGTCCCTAAATTTCAACTCAATTACAAAATAATCTCTATAATTTTAATTTTATTTAATTTAATTTCTCATATTATTTTCTAACAATATTTTTCGATCAAAAAAATTTGAAAGGATCAATTCACTCTTTCATTATATTTCATTCAAACACATTAAAAATAAAATAATCTTTAAGTTATGAAAAAAATATAAAATAATCCCTATTTTATAAATTTATGATAAATTTAAAAAAATATTTTTATTTTTGTAATTTACCTAAATATATATATATATATATATATATATATATATATACAAAAGAATATAATTTTCTAATGATACATAAGTCCTAATATATACAAATGAGAACTATTTTGATTGATTATTAATATAGGTAAAAGACTATT